>MU777354.1:93089-119518 GCA_026770625.1 Nicotiana glauca | reverse complement strand
AAAAATTCAGTGAGGGAAACTAGCTGATGCAAATCGAGACAAGCCAACTTATCTAAACTTGAGCAGATCAATAGGAGAAATCGAGCAGAGAGTCAAGCAAAGCATTCAGGTCAAGGAAACAAAAACAAATTCAACATTGACACAGTAGACAAGCAAATGAAGAATAGCAAAGCACCAAACAGCAATACTTCACAAAATTTGAGTAGAAAATGAATTTAAAGGAAACATGAATATGGACCTTTGATGACCTCGACTGAACAAACTCAAGTGGGTTTTAATCATGATCGGGATTTGAAAATCCATCTTTCATTTTATAAAATTTCCAATAGTACACGGACAGAAATTGCATAAATGCTACAACCCAAAACAACTGAAGCTTGAACCAACGGATGCCGGACAGATCTCAAACCAGAAACTGAAACCTGGAACCTCGAATTTGCTCCTCTCGTTTTTCAGTCGTCCTCATTTCTGTGCGTGTGATTGATTGTGGGTGAGTGTTTGGATGGCGGCTGTTACTATTTTTTTAGGTTAGAAGAAGACGGAATCAGCTGGTGTGTGTGTATTTGGCCGCAGACCCTTCTGCTTCGCATACAACAGAAAAAATATGCTTTGATTTAGCCAACACTTCAACAAATTTGGGTGAAACTTTTGCTTCGCATACAAGGTTGCCGGAAATGATTCCACCGGCAGTGACCTTTCCTCTGCTCTACTTCGTTGTTTTTGCGTGGTTCTGTCGCTGATGATGATCGAAAAGGGCTGAGCTTAAGATGTGATTTTTGAGAATTGCGGCTGGTTAGGGGTGTGTGTGAAGTCGGAATTTCAGGGGTAACGGCTGAAGAAGATGGTCGTTGGTTTGGTTGCTGATAGTAGTAGTTCTAGGGGTGCTGGTCGTTTATGATTAGGAAGGAGCCATGGAATTTTGGCTCCTTTTCTCTGAAGGAGAAGATCAAATCCAATGGAGCTCCCCCCAGTTTTTGTTCAAATGCGGCTGATATGTGCTTGGATAGAAGATGGGGAAAGAGTCACGCTTTTTCCGTGTCTCTAGCTCACGGGAGGGTCTTCTTTAGGTGTATTCTAGAATCTAGGTTTTAGGGTTGGGAATTGGGTATTGGGTATTGGGTCAACCTGGTTTGGGCTAGGTTAGGGAAGATTTGGGCTTTTAAAAATGGGTCGTTTGAACCCAAATGTTATTCTTTCCCTGCAACCGAGAATAAAAACACGATCTTATTTAATTAAGCCTACGTAGGCAAAATAACTGTTAAAATGAGACTGATAATTAAAACAAAAATATTTTTTTATAATTTTTGTTTTTATATAAAGATAAAATATAAAGTACTATTTTTGTATTTTTTTAAAGATTAAAATGATTACAAAACATTAATGAGACTATTTTTATATTTTCGAAATTATATAAAGATAAAAAAATAAGGTCCTATTATTTTTTTTTTTTGTATTTTTCAAGATTATATTAAAATAAAAATAGGTTCAAAGGAATATATCTCTCTAAAAATATCTAATACATGATTAAAATAGAGCAATATGCAACCATTTTTGTATTTTTCATTTTTATGATGAAAATAAAGTAAAGAAGTCAAAAATAGTTGAAATAGTTATATTAGGCCTAAATTAAATATTTACATGCTAAAAATGGGTATAATTTCGGGGAGGGTCAAAAATCACATGTCAACATGGACTATGGCCGGAATTGCTACCAGAAGTACTGTGGGCATATCGCACCACACCAAAACCAAGCACAAGAGAAACGCCATATTCACTAGTCTATGGGACTGACACCATGATACCAGTCGAGGTCAGGGAACCTAGTTTGAGATACTCCAATGAAAGCGGACCAAGCAACGACGAGAACAACAAGCAAGACCTCGATAAAGCAGGGGAACGAAGAGATGTGGCTTACATAAGAATGATAGCCCAAAAACAAGCAGAATGGTACTTCAACAAAAAACCCAAAGTACGGTCACTCAAAGTCGGAGACTATGTACTCAAGGCCAAAACACAGGCGACCAAAGATTAAGAGAAGGTAAACTAGGAACCAATTGGGATGGGCCAGACAAAATCACGGGAGCAGCAAACAAAGGATCATTCCAACTTGAAACAATGGAGGGAAAACTACTACAAAACAATTTGAACGTCGCCCACCTCAAATACTTCAACTTCTAAAACCGGACGCCCTCCAAGTCGTACTCTTTTTCCCTCACCCGGGTTTTGTCCCAATTGGATTTTCTCAGGGAGGTTTTTAATGACGCAACGAAGGGGACGTCCCGAAGTAGAAAGTATGATTCCTCGCCCCGCCTGCCGATTTCTTCCCCAGGCCGAATGATGAAGGGACTAGGCAGACTGGAACTTCTCCAATATGTGTATGGAACAAACAGAAACATGAAATATTCTCCAATGAATGAAATAAAGTAGCCTCTTTGCTCTCCACCAAGTCACTTTACGTTTTACATTCGACCTCACTCGAATTATTTCGCATTTGGCCCCGCTCTAATTACTTTGCATCCGACCTCATTCGAATTATTTTACATTTGACATAGCTTGAATTAATTTGCCTTCGACCTCGATCGAATCAATTTATATTTTACACTCGACCTTGCTCGAATTACTTTACATTTGAATTCGCTCAAAATGCCCTACGTTCGACTACGCCAATACATGCAAATAGCCAAAAAGTCAAGGGATTCACTGCATAGAAAACAAAAAAATATATAGCAAAAAGGCAATCATTCCATTCCAACTGGCAAATTACAAGTTTTTACAAAGGGGTTCGAGAACGCCCTCACAAAAATAGCAAAGCAAGAAAAAAAACTAAGTACAACAGCTTCACACCACATCATCACTATCGGCGTACTCATCATCGTACCAAGGATCAGAGTCAAGCATATTCATGGTGACATCATCCTCATTTCCGCCAGGCATACCAGGGTCGTAACTATAAGATTCACGGGTTTCACGTGCCTTGACACGGACGCCCTCGTGCTCTACTTCTGAAACTTTCTTGATAACCTTCAAAGATTTATACACATCAAGTTGAGCCTCGGGATGAACCCACATCTTATACAACTCCTGCGGCACACCGGGATCGGAAGAAGTATGAGAAGTGGATGGTTGTGACTGTTGTTTCTCCTCCTCGGACCTCAAGACAACGATTTTCTCATTTAACCCAAACAAGTCCGGCTCCAAACCCTAGATCAATTCTTCTAACCTCGCCACTTTAAGCATCGATGTCTCTACCTAATTAGCCCGCTCGGAGCTGCAAACACAGAGGGCATCTTCCAGAGCTGCCGCTTTGGCCATATCGGCCATTCTACCTTTCTCGGCACGACTCAATTCTTCGTCCATGGTACTCAGGTGACCCCTTAGATCGACGGCCCTTGCCTCCCTCTACCCGAGTTCGACCCTTAAGGATTCCAACTGAGTTTGAAAGTCTGCGTTCTCGTCCATCACCCTCTTGCTCACCTCGAGCTCATCCTCTTTGGACTTTACAGCTGCCTCAAGCTTGCTGCACCTACCGATGGCCTTCATAAGTTCATTTTCCCTCTCCCCTAGCTCTTCGCCTTTTTTCGTCAACTCATCATCTTTCTATTCAATCCCATCACGACGAGACTAAAATTCGCTATCTTGGTTGAGGAAATTGGCCAGCGTTCGGTGCTTAGGACGGTACTCTTTGTACTTGGAGGTCATCTTCTTGAAAATGGTCATCCTCTGCTCCTCTCGCCGATCATGCTCGTTCCTCATAATAAGAGTCTGGCAAGAAAAAAAATAGAGGATTTAGTGCGAGCAAATTACACGTACAAAACAAATCCTAACATAAAAAACACTTACTCGTATAGCCTTGCCTGATATGCCCAACGACAGGTCTACATCGTTCATCGCCTGTAGCGTCGTGTTCTCACAAGCCGCGCGCATAGGGGAGCAAAGGCAGGCACAGCCCGTTCTGAGTTGGCCAAAAGGTCGTAGGCCACGGGAATGACTATGTGCAGGTTAAAACCTGATCGCTGCCAACTCGACACTACACAATGGTAGGAAGAGCGGGTCGCAACAACTTTTACCCAAATAGTGGTTGGGGATCGAATTTCCACAGGGAGCTTGGAATAGAGTTTATTGTCTGTCTAGCCTAGAGTTGCGTATATGCTTCTAATTGTACTTCTAACATTTTTGGGATTTTTATATTTATCACTACTGTTATAAACTAATAAGTAAGGCTAAATTAAGCTACAAGAATATTGCTCAGTTGTATTTAGTAAAGAGAAAGGGACTAGGGTCGTGACACTACATAGGTGGCTAGTCAACGAGTAAAAGATACTAAGGACAGATTGATATATTTGGGGTTTATGTTATAACCATTGCGCATTTGTACCCATTCTCACACCCCTCGGTAGAGAGAATGATTTTGCCCAATTGGCTCTCTCGAGACCAATTGGGTAGGCCAATTAGACCAAGCAACTAGGGTTCAAGAAGGGTAATTACTCTCTCGAGGTTTAACCCATTAATTGGGACTACCATTTCTCATGGGTCCATCCCAATTCCTTGTTGGGTCAATTTTAGGGTCTCGTGGACTTTCTTTCTCAAGAAGAGTTAGACCCACTAAGCTTGAATCTGTATTTGCAACCACAAATTCGAAATTGAAACACAAAATTAACCCAAATAACAAACACCTAATCTCAGTCTCACCCTAGATGGCAATACCCATCAACTACCCACACTAGGGTTGAGCCACAACCCTAGCTAATGGGTTTAGCTAGACATAATTAAAGAAAAAACAGGAGAAATAGAAGAAGGACTAAACATATTAATTAATTGCTAAGAAGAAACTACAAGAATCTATTGAGAAAATAATGCTAAAATGCCAAAATAGGCTAAAACTTCGGTTCTCACGAGCACAACTCAATATCTGGTACAAAAACTTTCCTAAAAATGGTAAAATGTTCTGTTTATAGTGGCTGGAAAAATTAGACAAAAATACCCCTACGGGGTCAACGAGGACCGTGCAAAAGTGTAGCGCAGCCGTGTTGGCTCTTGAACTCTTTATCTCATCTCTCTGAAGTTGAGGACCGCAGTCTGCGCAAAAGTGTAGCGCGGCCGCGATGAAAGTCAGCACGTTTGCACAAAAAGGTAACGCAGAGCGCATTGCTTGACTTGGCTAAATCCATAAGTCTCTAAACTTCAGTAACGCGTACTGCGCAGACAGGTAGCGCGGCCGCATGACCTTAACTCCCAAAGGTCATGGTCTCTGAATCTTCTATACACGGGCCATACAAAACGGTAGCGCGGCCGCGTTGCCTCACGCCTGATATATAAACTCGCTGAATCTCATTAACGCGGACCGCGCAAAAGTGTAGCGCGGCCTCGTAGGCTTGTAGTTTGATATGGTAGGTCTATGAATCGCATTGGTGCGGCCGCGTCCATATTATTGCGGTCCGCGCTAAGCTTCCTGGTCCTTATTTCACTTGGTCTTTGACACTTGGGCAGGTTTCACTTCGCTTTGAGTCGATCTTTGACATTTGTCACTTTGTCGATCAAACCTGCAATCAAGCACAACCTGTGAGCATTTTGGGACTATTTCGTAGCAATTTATACTCAAAGCATAGGCAAGTAGGGGCCTAAAACACGTTAAAATCCTACTTATCAACTTCCTCAAACTTAAATCTTTGTGTGTCCTCAAGCAAACAAAATAAGACCCACCCCTTAAAGGAACATCCAAGTAATTCCAGCTATCCTAAAGTAACCTCAACAAGCATCAATTGGGACTAACAATTGCCCTCAATACGAATGCATCATTAACACATTTTAAACTTTGAAAGCTATGGATCAAGTGTGACACAAGAGCATCAAGAGGACACATTTCATCAAAGAACTTTTCTCAAATACCTTGGTCATTGTGGATCCCAAACTCACACATCCTCAACTCTCCCTAAGCGAACCTCACCTTTTAGATTATTGACACACAAACCGAGGTTGATGGACTTTCACTCATCTCTTTCAAGAAGAAGGTCACAAGTTCGGCTCTAGGTACTATATGCTTTCCCCTTATGTAAGTATCCACTAATGTAGGCTCCCTTCAACGCGAAATCATATAGGGCTTTTGCGGAGTCATTGTGAAGGCTTTTGGGTAAGGGTAGGACATGTTTTTGTTCAAATGGGTTCAATCTTCCCTTAAGCACTTCCTTTGATTCATTTAGGCACACTTTCTTGAATCATTTGAGTATTTCACTTCTTTTCAAGGGGTTAGAGGGACACACTGTCACTCTTTCTTATGCAATTTAAATCATTTCTCCTTTTTCTACTTTTGTTTCCCTTGAATCCCCTTTTTTATTCTTTTTCACATTGGTCTTTCTTTTTGTCTTTTTCTTTTCTTTCTTTTTCGTTGCTTTCCTTTTCCTTTTGCTTTTGTACCTTTTCCAACTTTGTTTCCTTTCTTGTCTCTCCTCTCCCAAACTTAGACATTTGCCATTACTCAAGGGAAGATTTTGGGTGCCAAGAGAGGGTATCTTTTAGAATGGGTATAGGCTTGTAACATTGGTTCTTGAAGGAAAAAGGTTCAAGGCTCGAAAGAGTTAACTAGGGATCATTTCATTGGTAGGCCATTGAATTGTTCAACTTAACATTGGGATCAAGGAGAGCCTATAATCACTTCTCAAGTCAAATTTCACCTAGGATTTCGCCTCAACAAACATTCAGGGAAAGTTCTAGACCATTGGATCGGGACTTGTACACAATTCGATTCCTCACCACACATGCTAGGGTATTGCTAAAGACATCGAGTCGAGGGCCCACAACGACCTTAGTTACGATTCAAGTGCACGGTGGTCCAAAAAGACCACATGATGATTGTTTGGTCAACACAAGAGTCTCAAGGCCATGACTTTCACCATCCTAAACACAACATTATGTCTTTGATCATGGGATCGAAGGCAAATGTGTTAGGCCCAAGTGAAGCTTTGCCTGAGGTACCCTTAACTATTAAATATCAAAAATAAAAGAAAAATCAAAAATGGACTCAAACCCTTAAGAAGGTTGTCACGCCATCTATCATTGGGAAGAGCCACCCGGTTCGCACTATACTCCACCCTTGGAAAGAACCGTGGCATTAAGCAAACCAAGGGATTATTGAAAACGCCAAAAACAAAACAAAAGGCTACAAGCCTATCTACGAAGCTAAAAATGAAAATTTTTGCCGAAATAGAAAACAGAATGAGTATGTACGATAGGGGAGTAGAATATACAATGAGGGATGAATATATACCGAATGTAACTTTATATACAGACCAAAAGAGAATAAAAAGTATGAGAAAAGTAGCTAAAATGTAAAGTTATATACAGACCAACTAGAAAATAAAATCAACAGAACATAAAATATGAATCTAATATGTACAATCATCCAGATAAACAGTAGGGCGCACCACCACGAATAAGAGTTGGCATTGTCCCTAATGCCAACTACCAAATAAGCACAAAAGATCAAAATAAAGGATATAGAAGAACTCCCTAAGCCTGGTCCTTCTGCATGGGATCCTCAGTGGTCCCCTGATCCTCTATATGGGCGGGAACCTTAGACGGTTCCCGACCTGCTTCTGGGACAGGTGCCTGCTCCTGGGCCGGCTGAATATCGGATGCATCACTGGAGGGAATCTCCTGAGTCTCTGCAAGCTCAATCGCTACACCCTCCGTACTGGGAAGCTTCCTCTTCTTCCTTGGAGGCCTGGGTGCCTGCTCCTGCTGTAGCTCTGGTGATGCTGCTGGAGGTGCTGAATCCTCAAATAACAAGTCTAAAGGCATATGATCTGCCAATAGCTTTTCCACGTTCGCTCTAAGAACCTTCACTGACTCCTTAGACGCCCTTGACTTTCTCATCTTTTTGTGATCCTTGGCAAGCTCTTTCAGAGCTTTGCCATATGAATCTACCGCCTTAGTCAAGGCATCCTGAGTCTCCATAATCTTCTCCTGGTTGGCCAGGAGCTTTTTAAATGTATCCTTAATAGACTGAGGAATCTGAACAGTGGTTGGTGCTGACTGGGCCTCAACTGAAGTAGCCAATGTGGACAACTTGGATGTCGTAGCTGACATCCAGTTGTTTAAACTGGACAAAGTCTTTGTCAACCGATGGGCTATGAAAGGGTTGGTCCGGGAAGAAGGGAATTTCGGGCCAGTTGAAGAACTAGGACCCGCAGAAGAGGAGGGCACATCATCAATAACGGTGGCAGCTGGAATGGAGGGGAGCTCAGTAGAAAGCTCAACAGCAGACTCTACCGTAACTGGCTCCTCAGACTGGCTAGTCGGGGCAGAGGGGGAGGCCTTGTGCTTTTTGTCCTTAAGGTTGTCCGGCCCCTAAATGCTGAACCATGAGAACGGGGACACTGGGCGAACTTTCACATCGTAGGACTTCTTCTTTACCTTTGCATCCCAAAAATACATGGTGAGAGTATTGGGATATGGATAGTTCCAAATACTATCAACCCTCATCGAAGTTAATGTCCTGTACATCACATTCCCCACATTGATAGGTAATCCCGCCATGATAGAGGCAATAAGCACAGCATAGGGGAGTGGGATAGTCTGGTCATGGGAAGTGGGGTCAAGCCTGTTGCATACAAATGTAAGCTACCCTCTAGCTTCGAAGTTCAAATTTTTCCTCAAGATCTTCACCCCCTCCTGTATCCAATCCGGAACAGTACCCGGATGAGCCAAATACTCAGCCAACCATGGGCGAACCTCCTCCTTCATCTCCAATTTCTCCTTGTATTGGGTCTCGTCTTCATCGTCAAAAACCAAATAGTCATTGACCGCCTTCCCAAAAAACACTATATTTTTGTCTTGCACTTTGGTCTCAATTGAGCCCTTTTTGGTATGGGCTACATTGCAATAAAATTTCTTGACCATATGCTTGTTGGCATCTATCAAGTCATCTCTAATATGCTCCCACCCTACTCTGGTATGAAATTGCTTGTGTACATTGGGGATTATGGGCAATAGGTCTCGTGTGATTATTCTCCTCTTTGCAATCAGCTTTTTGTTTGGCCACAATTCTCTAAATTTGTGGAAGGCCACTTGGCTAACAAAGCAGTCTTCCCAAACCTCAGCTTTTTTTATTCGTTCAATACCACAAATCTTGGGCACCCCACTGTCCGGAACCTCATCATCACTATTAGTCCCCACTGTTGCACTCTCCCCGGATATTGAAGCTGTGGGGGAGGTAGAGTATTCGCCGATGCCCGATGCTGAGCCATCAAACGACTCAGACTGTACATTTTGTGGAGCTTGGTCTGTAGGTGGAGCTGGGACCGAGGGGGTATGCCCTGAGTCAGCTGAGATGTCCTGAGAAGGTAGGTATTCACTCCCCGATTGGTTGTCATCACTTACTACTTGCTTTCTTGTTTTCAGTTTTGGTCGGGGAGTGAGTTTTATTTGTTTCCCTTTTCCTCCCTGGGAGGAGTCACCTCGGCCGGGTTGTTTGGCACCTCGTCCTCTTAGTTTTACCATTTTCTACAAGTGAACATGTCTAACTTTGTTAGTTGAAGCACATGCAGTGTATAAGTTGATAAAAATAATTACAGAATATCAGCAGGAAAAATTGCAGAGCACATTTCAGAACAAGTTACCGCGGACTGCACCATAAGGGGTGCGGCCGTGTGGGAGGCACCGTGAGCCGTGTTAAAATGACCACGGGCCGCACTAAACAAACACAAAAAATAGCACCTCTCTGATTCTCACCAACACGGACCGCGTAAAATGGGAGCGCGGCCGCGTTGGTCCAGCGCGGACTGCACAATTGGGGATGCGGCCTCGCTGGAAGCAAGCTACATTTTAGATCAAAGGCCACCGCGGACCGCACTATCAGTAGTGCGGCCGCATCATGTCCATGCGTACCGCGAGAAAATGACCGTGCGCCGCGCTGAGGCTAACGTAGGGACTGAGTTAGGGTTTGACAAATTCGTCCATTTTTTGTTCAAGTTTTTCAGTCCTAGTTGTCCCTACTCAATTACCCAACATGAAAATCATACCCAGCATCCAACAACGTATACACTAACCTAATCAGTGAATTCAAGAAAAACGAAAGAACAAAGAAGCTACACTACTTGGAGATAATAAAAATTAAAAATAAACACTAATTAATGCTAATTGTAAGAATTGTTACCAGGAACAAGAAGAATGAACGCAGTCTAATGCAAGCACACAAGAGCGGTCTCACAGATGAACAATAAAAATTTAGAGCTCAGGTGTTCAATTTTGCCAAAAGTGTAAAATGAGGCCTTAGGTCCATATTTATAGAGAACCGTGGGGCCCCGTACTTACCCACCAGTGCGGCCGCGTGAAAATGATCACGGACCGCGCTGGATTTAATTTTGAACCTTTTCAGGAAACAACCCACGCAGTCCGTACAATTGGGACGCGGTGCATGAGACCATCGCGGACTGCAGTAACATGACTGCGGCCGCGTGAGTAAACTTCAGAGAGCATACATCTTTAGCTCTTGCCAGTGCGGACCGCACAAAGCCCACCGCGGCCGCACTGGCAACTTCAGAGACTGTGCACTTTTAACACTTTGTTTTACGCTGCTTCAATACAATCCCTGCAACATCTCACAAATAATTAGCTCAAAAATCCTAATCTACAAAGAAAATCAAAGAGATAAAAAGACATGGCTTGCCTCCCAAGAAGCGCCTGATTTAACTTCACAGCACGACGCATGTTACCATTATATCAATTCAAATGAATGAGTGCCACCACGTGGCTGTCATCAAACTTTCCCAAATAATGCTTGACATGATGCCCATTGACCCGGAATATTTCACCATTCTTGTTCTTGAGATCAAGAGCACCAAAAAGAGTCACACATACCACTTCAAATGGCCCACTCCACTTTGACTTGAGCTTTCCGGAAATAACCTCAACCGGGAGTTGAAAAGAAGAACCATATCACCAACCTTGAATTCCTTTCCCCGAGCATATTTGTCGCAAAGGTAATTCATCTTGTCCTTATATAAGGACAAGCTAGAGTAGGCATGAAATCTAAACTCATCAAGCTTATTTAGTTGCTCAACCCGGAGATTTGCCGCAACATTCCATTCCAAGTTCAACTTTCTCAATCCCCACATAGCCTTGTGCTCTAATTCCACCGGAAGATGGCAAGCTTTACCAAACACCAACCTACACGGAGACATACCGATTGGGGTCTTGTAACCCGTGTGATAGTCCCAAAGAGCATCATCCAATTTCTTCGACCAATCGGTCCTATTAGCATTTACCATTTTGGACAAGATACTCTTTATTTCCCGATTGGAGCTTCCACTTGACCACTAGCTTGAGGGTGATAGAGGGTGGTAACTTTGTGATTAACTCCATACTTAGCAAGCAATGAGTCAAAAGCCTTGTTGCAAAAATAGGACCCGCCATCACTAATGATAGCATGAGGGGTGCCAAACCTTGTGAAGATACTCTTTTTCAAGAGTGCCACAACACTCTGGGCTTCGGTGTTGGGTAAAGCCACAGCTTCAACCCACTTAGAAACATATTCCACCGCCACGAGAGTGTTCCCACAAGAGCTCACGAACGGACCCATGAAATCAATGCCCCAAACATAAAAAATATCCACCTCGAGAATTGTATTGAGAGGCATCTCATCTCTTTTTGAAATTCCGCCGGCTTTTTGACATGCATCACATCTCTTCACCAAGTCACTAGCATCCTTAAACAACGTCGGCCAATAGAAACCACAACTCAAAACCTTTGAAGTCGTCCTCATCCCTCCATGATGGCCACCATAGGGAGAGGAGTGACAAGCCTCCAATATGCTCAATTGTTCACCTTCCGGGTCACATCTTCTTATTACACCATTCGTGCAAATTTTAAACAAATATGGATCATCCTTATAAAAATCCAAACTATCCTGCTTGAGTTTCTTCCTTTGGTTGGAAGATAGCTCACATGGGACAATTCTGGTAACAATGAAGTTGGCGATGTCCGCGAACCAAGGCATATCACACATAGAAACGAAAAAAAGTTGCTCATCGGGGAATGTATCATTTATCTCAATGCCATCACATGGCATCCCTTCTTCCTCCAATTGGGACAAATGGTCCGCAACTTGATTCTCATTTCCCTTCTGGTCCACTATTTCCAAATCAAATTCTTGAAGAAGTAACACCCATCTCATCAATCTTTCTTTAGAGTCCTTCTTGGTTATCAAATACCTAAGGGAGGCATAGTCCGTGTGCACAATCACCTTTGCCCCCATAAGATAAGGTCAAAATTTCTCCATGGCAAACACAATAGCCAATAGCTCTTTCTCAGTCACCGTGTAATTTCTTTGGGCTTCATTCATCGTTTTGCTAGCATAATACACGGGATGGAACATCTTGTTGATCCGTTGACCTAATACCTCCCCTACCGCCATTTCACTTACGTCACACATAAGTTCAAAGGGCAAACCCCAATTAGGTGCGGTGATGATAGGAGTTGTGGTCAACTTGTGCTTCAGAAGCTCAAAAGCCTCCATGCATTTTTCATCAAAGATAAACTTGGCTTCTTTCTCTAACAATTTGCAAAGTGGGTTCATAACTTTCGAGAAGTCTTTAATAAATCGCCGATAGAACCCGGCATGCCCAAGAAAACTCCTCACCCCTTTGACGTAAGTAGGGGAGGAAGCCTCGAAATGACCTCAATTTTTGCCTTATCAACCTCAATTCCTTGCTTCGAGAACTTGTGACCCAACACTATACCCTCTTCCACCATAAAATGGCATTTTTCCCAATTGAGCACAAGGTTGGTTTCTTTGCATCTAGACAATACCCTATCCAAATTCACCAAGCATTCCTCAAATGAATCCCCAACCACGCTGAAATCATCCATGAAGACCTCCAAGATATCCTCCACCATGTCGGTGAAGATTGCCATCATACAACGTTGGAAGGTCGCCGGAGCATTGCATAGTCCAAATGGCATTCTCGAGAAAGCGAACACTCCATAAGGACATGTAAAGGTCGTCTTCTCTTGATCCTCCGGGGCAATTAGAATTTGATTGTACCTCAAGTAACCATCTAGAAAACAATAGAAAGCCCGACCCGCAAGATGATCAAGCATTTGGTCAAGGAATGGCAGTGGAAAATGATCTTTTCTTGTCACCTTGTTAAGCTTCCTGTAATCCATACAAACTCTCCAATATGTAACCATCCGAGTAGGAATAAGCTCGTTGTTGGCATTGGTCACTACCGTAATCCCTCATTTCTTTGGCACACATTGGACCGGAGAGGTCCATGAACTATCCGAGATCGGGTAAACCATACCAGCGTCTAACCACTTGATAACCTCTTTCTTTACCACTTCTTGCATCACCTCAATTAATCTTCTTTGATGTTCAAGAGAAGGCCTCGCATCCTCCTCCAAGATGATTTTGTGCATGCAAAATACGGGGCTTATCCCGCGAATATCGGCCAATGTCCATCCAATTGCCTTTTTGCGCTTTTGAAGAACCGCCAAAGTGGCATCAACCTGCATGTTAGTTAGGCAAGAAGAAAAAATAACTGGAAGAGTTGAATTACAGCCCAAAAATTCATACTTGAGGTGTGGAGGAAGTGGTTTCAACTCCAACACCGGTGGCTCCTCAATCGATGGCTTTGTTGGTGGATTTTTTCGGTTTTCAAGATACAAAGATAACTTTCTAGGCTCATATGAATATGAACCCATACTATGCAATGCACTAACACACTCCACTCTACCGACATCATCATTGACATCCATGTTAAGAAGCACGTCCTCAAGAGGATCCTCAACATTTATCATGGAACTTGTGTCATCTACTATCACAGCTGTGACAATGTCCACAATGAACACACCTCCGTGCTATTAGGTTGTCTCATTGATTTGCAAACATGGAATACCACCTTCTCATCTCCCACACGGAATGTCAACTCACCCACTTCAACATCAACCAACGCCTTCCCCGTAGCTAGGAAAGGTCTCCCAAGAATGATTGATACTTCAAAGTCCACCTCACAATCCAATATGACAAAGTTGGCCGGCAATATGAATTTATCAACACGAACAAGAACATCATCAATTATGCCCAAGGGTCGCTCCATCGATCGATCCGCCATTTGAAGTCTCATTGAAGTTGGCCCAGGTTGTCCGATTCCCAAAGTCTTGAAAATCGAATAAGGCATCAAGTTGATGCTAGCACCCAAGACACAAAGGGCTTTGGCAAACTCCGCACTACCGATAGTGCAAGGGATAGTGAAAGCTCCGGGATCCTCGAGTTTTGGGGCCATAGAATGAACAATAGAACTCACTTGATGAGTCATTTTAAATGTTTAACACTCCATCGACCTCTTCTTGGTTACCAAATCCTTCATAAACTTTGCGTACCCCGACATTTGTTCAAGTGCCTCCACCAATGGCACATTTGTAGTAAGACTCTTCATCATTTCAATGAACTTCTTGAATTGATTGTCACCTTTTTGCTTTGATAACCGTTTAGGGTAAGGTGGAGGCGGCCTAGGCAAAGGTTCCTTGGCCTTGGGCACCAGCGGCTCGGGAATATCAATAATGTGTTCCCTAGATGGGTTTACGGCATCTTGAGTCTCTACCCCGGCCTCATCATCAATATCAATCCGCACATCATTAGTCACATTTGGTTCAACCACATCTTCAATATCCAAAGGCACATTGTCATCATGAAACTCATCTTTGTCATTCACAACTTGATTTTCATTCGAGACATGCATATCACCGCCTCTTCCACTTCTCGTTGTAACGGCCATCACATGATTGTTACCTCCCTTCGGGTTCAGTACCGTATCACTTGGTAGAGCAACCTTAGGTCGAGTATTTAATGATCGAGAGATTTGGCCAATTTGCACCTCCAAATTCCGGATAGAGTATTATGAGAAGCCAATTGAGCATCGGAGTCTTGGTTCTTCTTCATCATTTGCTTGAACATCATTTCTATTCTCCCCATATAACTACCCGAAGAACTAGACCCTTGAGATTGAAAGGGAGGTGGATTGTTCGGTTGTTGGTATATGGGGGGCCTTTGAAAGCCTTGCCCCCGGTTGCCTTGATTTCCACTACTATTCCACCCTCCTTGATTGTTGTTGATCCAATTGTTATTGTTCCCACTCCAATTGCCTTGATTGTTACCTTGGTTACCTCAATTGTTGTTTTGGTTATTATTGTTCCAAGTGCCACTACTTTGTTGTTGGTTGTTATTGTTCCAATTACCGCGGCCTTGTTGATTGCCCCAATTTCCTTGGGGTCGCCATTGTTGATTCCCTTGATTTCCTCTATTCCCTTGGTAATTATTGACATATTGACATTCTTCGCCTTGCTCATCATATCACTCATTCGAATAACCACCACCATCATTGTTGTTGTCAAATTGCTCACAATTTCCTTAAGGTTGTTGTTGCCCTTTTTGCCTCCTTTTTAACATAGAAACATTTTCCATTGCATTGACTTGACGCGAGTTTTGGACTTGTTGCAATTGCACCTTCGCCAATTGATTCATATTTGTTGTAAGCTCGGCTATAGCTTGGCCATGATCATGCAATTCCTTGTGCAAATGGATGACCATAGGGTCACCTTAGGGCACATTTGCTCGACTTTGCCATGCCGAAGAGGAGTCGGCCATTTCATCAAGTACATCACATGCCTCTTGGTAAGAAAGTTTCATGCAGTTCCCTCCGGCTAATTGGTTCACAATGCACTGATTCGTGGTGTTGATGCCCCGATAAAAGATTTGTTGAATCACTGCCTCGGTCATGTCATTATTAGGGCACTCCTTCACCATTGTTCTATATCTTTCCCATATCTCGTGCAAAGGTTCTGTTGGCTCTTGCTTAAAATCTAGAATCTCATCCTGAAGAGACACCATATGACTTGGAGAAAAGAACTTGGCAATAAATTTGTCCGCCAATTCATCCCATATGGTGATAGAATGATTGGGGAGCCTTTCTAACCAATCCAACGGTTTAACCCCGAAGAGAGAACGGGAAAGCCTCAATCTCAACGCATCCTCAGATACGTTAGTCTGCTTGCTACCCCAGCATATATCTACGAACCCTTTCAAGTGCTTGTAAGCATTTTGGTCGGAGGCGCCCGTAAAAATCCTCTTTGCTCGAGCAGGGTCAACATGACATTTGTGATTTGAAAATTTCCCGCCCGGATTCGAGGAGGAACGATGGCACTCGCATACCCTTGATTCGGAAGGACTCTTGGAGCCACTCTTGGCTGTGGCAGAGGAGGTTCTGGAATATTCTCATTCGGATTAGCATTTGCATTGGCATTTCTACCTCTACGTGGAACTTGAGGTGTTGTAAGTTCATCTTGCTCAAGATCTTCAACCTCCTCCCCCGCCAAGGCACTGCCAAGAGGATCATTTCCATTGAGGGCCATTTGTACCTGATTGATCGACACAAACAAAATTAGTGAACAAGAAGGAAAGAGAAGCAAATAACAAAACTAGATACACAGATAGTCAACACCGTAAGCTCCCCAGCAACCGCGCCAAAATGTTGATCACTGCCAACTCGACATTACGCAATGGTAGGAAGAGCGGGTCGCAACAGCTTTTACCCAAATAGTGGTTCAGGATCGAATTTCCACAGGGAGCTTGGAATGGAGTTGTACTATCTGTCTAGCCTAGAGTTGCGTATATGCTTCTAATTGTACTTCTAACATTTTTGGGGTTTTTATATTTATCACTACTGTTATAAACTAATAAGTAAGGCTAAATTAAGCTACAAGAATATTGCTAAGTTGTATTTAATAAAGAGAAAGGGACTAGGGTTGTGACACTACCCAGGTGGCTAGTCAACGGGAAGAAGCTACAAAGGGGAGATTGATATATTTGGGGTTTATGTTATAACCGTTGCGCATTTGTACCCATTCTCACACCTGTCGGTAGAGAGAACGATTTTGCCCAATTGGCTCTTTTGAGACCAATTGGGTAGGCCAATTAGACCAAGCAATTAGGGTTCAAGTAGGGTAATTACTCTCTCGAGGTTTAACCCGTTAATTGGGACTACCATTCTCATGGTCCATCCCAATTCCTTGTTGGGTCAATTTTCGGGCCATGGACTTTATTTATCAAGAAGAGTTAGACCCACTAAGCTTGAATCTGTGTTTGCAACCGCAAATTCAAAATTGAAACACAGAATTAACCCAAATAACAAACACCCAATCTCAATCTCACCCTAAATGGCAATACCCATCAACTACCCACACTAGGGTTGAGCCACAACCCTAACTAATGGGATTAGCTAGACATAATTAAAGAAGAAACAAGAGAAATAAAAGAAGGACTAAACATATTAATTAATTGTTAAGAAGAAACTACAAGAATCTATTGAGAAATTAATGCTAAAATGCCAAAATAGGCTAAAAGTTTGGTTCTCACGAGCGCAGCTCAATATCTGGTACAAAAACTTTCCTAAAAATGGTAAAATGCTCTATTTATAGTGGCTGGAAAAATTGGACAAAAATACTCCTATGGGGTCAGCGCAGATCGCGCAAAAGTGTAGCGCGGCCGCGTTGGCTCTTGAACTCTTAATCTCATCTCTCTGAAGTTGAGGACCGCATTCCGTGCAAAATGTAGTTCGGCCGCGATGGAAGTCAGCGCGTCCGCACATTAAGGTAACGTGGAGCGCATTGCTTGACTTGGCTAAATCCACAAGTCTCTGAACCTCAGTAACGCGAACCGCGCAGACAGGTAGCATGGCCGCGTGACCTTAACTACCAAAGGTTATGGTCTATGAATCTCCTGTACGCGGGCCGCGCAAAATGGTAGCGCGGCCGCGTTGCCTCAAGCCTGATATATCAACTCTCTGAATCTCATTAACGCGGACCACACAAAAGAGTAGCGTGGCTGCTTGGGCTTGTAGCTTGATATGGTAGGTCTCTGAATCTCATTGGTGCAGCCGCGTCCATATTAGTGTGGTCCGCGCTAAGCTTCCTGGTCCTCATTTCACTTGGTCCTTGACACTTGGGCAGGTTTCACTCCGTTTTGAGCCGATCTTTGACATTTGTCACTTTGTCAATCAAACCTGCAATCAAGCACAACCTGTAAGCATTTTGGGACTATTTCGTAGCAATTTATACTCAAAGCATAGGCAAGTAGGGGCATAAAACACGTTAAAATCCTACTTATCAGGACCCTTCGTACTTATCTCCACATGAGTGTTCCTATCTAGGAAGGCCCGTACTTCCTCAAGGTCGACATCTGAGCCAGAGTCGTAATCTCTTGTAGGAACCGATCCACTTCCCCCGGCCACCGATGATGCGCCACCTTCTAAGGCCCGTTAAAGCTATCCGCTACCACGAACCCCCTCAACCCCAGAGGGCCTCCTCTCCACTACGGCACCTACCGTGAAAATGGTCTCTTCGATTTGTGTAGGCGTAGATTTCGCTTCCAATGCGATGAATTTTTCTAGCTCGACGTCAGCGGCAACGGCTTTCCCAATTTCTACCCTTCGCCTTTTCCTTGCGGTACTCCTCTCCATAAGATGCATCATCTGCAAGATGATATATTGGTTGGGAAGAGATCTCATCCCGCACGATAACAGTTTGAGGGGCGGAGTCCCTCATCGGCGAAACTTGAGTTCGACTTCCTCGAGCGGACTCAGCTAAGGCAAATTGCATTCTAACCGATGTGATAGCTTGGCGACATGCAGGCACTGGGGCCTTCTTTTAAGGAACTCGCCGACCTAGCACCAAAGGGAGGTCGCATCAAATAACAATGGTATACCACAATAAGTTGAAGTAAAAATGACACTTACTGGACGGGATATTGGGCCCAAAACACTTGTGAAAGGACGCCCAATCATGAATTCCCACAATGTGGGGTAACACGCGAGCCACCCAATCTTCAATATCAAAGACAGAAGAAGGTACACGTCTCTCAGCTAAAAAACAAGGAAGCCGGAAATGAAAGAATGAGAGAAAATAACGAGCATAAGGTAAAATACTTACGATTGTAGTTCCGTTGCTCGGGAAACCTAGTCGGGTCCGCTACCAGGTTTTAATGGTCTTGATGAAGAAATACTTGTGCCAAAACTTCCGATTCATTTTATCGACCATCCCGACCACCAACCCTCTGGTCCCACGATGTCGTAGGGTATCAAAGTACCTCTATAAAAACTATGGGGAAATAAATACACCAGGTGGCAAACGTTATCCTCACAGCCGGTCAACTCTGCATACTTCATCAACATTAAGAAAACTTTATACAAATAAGGAGAGAGTTGCATTGGGCAGATATTGTAAAATCGGCAAAATTCCTCCGCTAGCAGAAGAAGAGGGAGAGTACAACCAATCAAGAATGGATAGACGTAGAAAGCACAATATTCGGGTCGATGAACCTCCACAATGTCACTTCCGGCCGGAACAATTTCGACGCGGGGAGGAATGCAGTATTTAGACCGCAGGTCGGCTATGTGAGGCGGTCCCGTCTCAGAGTGCTTCTGAGCAGGAGCAGGAGCAGGTTCCTTTGGGAAGTCATGTCTCACCAAAGGATTCTTGGGGACTATCTTCTCCGTGGTGGGAAAGCTTCCCTCCTCTTCAACCATGAATTCCTCACCGCCGAGAGGAAGGGCCATCGATAATGGAGTGGCATAGAAAACCTCGTCGTGAATATAGGGGGAGTTTGACATATCTCAGTAGTGAAACGTATGCAACAAAGTCTGAAGAAGGAAATAACAAGTGGGTAAGAAAGAAGGGACTGGAATTGAAGAGGCTGCGAAAAACCGAAAGCAGAAATTGGAGAAGAAGATCAGAGAAGAACAATACTCATGCAAAATGTGAAATAGAGAAAACTTCCGAAAAACAAAAACCCCCCACCAATTTACAGGGTTGGGTGGCACAAGAATCAGAGCAAAGGACCGTCAATGGCACCAAAATCGAAGAGACTGACGCACAGGAGCAGCATCGAGAAAACGCGTAATGATGACGCGCGTGGTCATGACGTCACCTCACGATAACCACACCATCCGCAGCCTCGCTGGCTACACCGTTTTCTTGATCTCGGCCAATTCAACCTAATCAACACGACTAAGTTTCTTCTAAACGAACGCAGTCCGGGTCCGCTTATCGAGGGCGTGCAAGACCACGACCTCAACAATGACCCCTTAGTTGATTGACATATATTGGCGGTGTACTATCTTTTATCATTCAACCGTGTAACAAATTCCAGTTATTTGGTTATAACAGAGTCATTGCATATCTCTTTTCTCTTGCTCTATCCTCCTCTTCTTTACTTTGGTACTTTTCTTTTAGGAGTACAATAAGCAAACTTATTTTGATTTGGTCCACGTACGAATTTAAAAGCAAATCCATCTCCTTAAAATTGTGAAGTAGTTACCTATGGGTTAAGCATAAGTTGGTGATCATATTTTATTTGCGTGTTGTCTGATGCTTTAATTTGATGCATGCACCAGCTGATCTATTATTGAGTATGATAATGAACTTCTTTTAGGTATATGTCAATAAACTTTTTCTAATCCTTGCATTAGTAGCATCAATTTTTACGATGGAAGTGGCAGATCGAATAGATCTCATTGAATGTTACATAATATATTATACCTAAAAAAAATGAATTATCAGCAGTCTGCTGATAATGAAAAATGAAGTAAAAGTGATCTTGAAGCTTTCGTGGAGTTCGTATCGTGTAATTTGCAATCCCATCAAATATTGTATAACGTTACTATGTAAGCAATATTTCACCTATATATTTTCTTCTTTTCTTTTGAGGGAATATTTGGTGATGCTTCTTTTCCTCCTATATATAACTAGTATACTTACCCGTGAGATGCGCGGATCGGTTAAAAGAAAACAAAAAAAGAGGAGAAAGATATTAAAAACAGATATAAATTGCAGACTAATTTTATAGACCACATTAAAAAGAATTAAACCATAAACAAAAAGTTGAATTTCATTTTGATTGTTTGTCTAAATATTTTCTACGGACCACCAATCCGCAAGTGCTGTTACAACATACTTGAGTAATGCTACACCAGTACTTGGCTTTAAAAGGATTAATCTATATGAAAATTCAGAAATTTTTTTGACCAAATGAAGCTTAATCAAGGCGCACTAACTCTGCTTTTATCAAATTTTGGGGAACATCTTTACTCTTCTCTCGTCAAGAGAAAGAAACTCACATGCATCAATTACTAAATCATCATCGAATTCCAGAATTTTTTTTATCATGCCAAACTCCTCGACCAACCACATGCGTTGGCTGCTCTCTATCAACGCATCTACAAATCGATCTAATTATAATGTTGTTAGAACAATTTTCTTCATTCTTTTAGTGGCTTTTATCGATATTTTTCAAGTTATGTTGATAAGTTACTATTAAAATTCGTCATTTAACATTGAATGACCTTTGAAACATAATAGTTACTACAGTATTATTTGTTTCAACTTATATTTAGAATTAAAAATACTAAGATAAACTGTATAAGTAGAAGAATGTTCTAATTGACAAACTCAATCAGGTAAAAAGTGTAATTCAATTATCGTTAACAATTTTTGTGTAAATAAAATCCCTCGGTTGAATTCTTTTTCAAAATTAAATCAATAAAGTTACACAAGAGAGATTAAACATATTGATTAGACATTGGTGATAATTAAAACTGATCATAACTTCTGTAGATTTCAAAAATTATAAGAGTAAAAAAATTTATAAAATCAAAGGCCTCACTTTTTATTTTCTCCTTAGGCTCCATATTATGTAGCCCTGCCTCTGATAGGACACCATGTAGAAATGCAAGGTAAATTTGCATATATGTGGTTCGACTTTTTCCAAATTCTGCGTATAAAAGGAGCTTAATATACCGGGTTGCTCTTTAAACTTAAAAAGAGCAGTCCAGTGCACTGCACTTTCGTTGTGCGCAGGTCTGTGGAAAGGTCGGAGAACAAGGGTGTATCGTAGTAGCCTTACTCTGCATTTCAGCGAAAGGATGTTTTCACGGCTCGAACCCGTAACCTTCTGATTACATGGTACCAACGTTACCGGGCTGCGCTTTGAGTTTCTCGTGAAAATTGTTCCCTCTAACCGATGATACTTATTGCATGTGGAAGGAAAATAAACAGATTTGCTGAGATAAAAGCTTAATTCACAATATTTTATTGATTGAATAAACATAGGTTATAATAAAAGAACCTAAGTCATTCCAGATTGCTAGTGCAAGCAAAATGGCGATTTTAGAAAACTCATCAACTCTATTCAAGATATATCCGTCATCGTTTATTCATGAGATACGGAAAACCAGGTGCTGAAAACGATGTCGTCCTTTTAACGAATCGTCCTTTGAGACGAGGCCTTTTTTCTGCATTTAGTTTCCTTACTTCGTACCTTATTTTCTTGGAAAACAATCTTGTCCGTCTCTTCTCTCTGTAACGTGATACCCTTGCTTCTCTTCCTCCATCCCCGCCTCTTACATTTCCCCCACCATATGGTTGATGCCTTCCTCCTTCTCCAATACATGTTTCCTGCATCAACATGCAGAGAAACATACATAAGGAAATATGCACAATTAATTAAGAAAGTCAATAATAATTAGAGGCAGAACCACGATTTAAATTTCATGGATTATTAGCTCCCTTTTGATGTACCATACATCATAGCGTATATATGATTTAACTTATATACACTAACAATAATGATTGTCTTTTTGTATATTATCATTGTAGGTTAACTTATGATAGCAAATTGTTTGCTTCATTGCATGTGTTGCTGGCGTGATTGGTCAAGTTATCATGAACCATGGCAACAATAGGGAGAGTTGACGTCGATCTTTTATCTAATAAATGCATTCCTTTAGGAAGTTAGCGGTGGAATCAGGATTTTTACTAAGAGAGTCAAAATGTAAAGTAAACCCGTGAAAAAGCCAAGGGGTGTCTATGTATTTTATATATATATATATATATATATATATAAAAAATTACTAGCTACACAATGTAATTTTTCGACGAAGAAGCGTCAGTGTAATTTTCCGATCAAGGAGCGTCAGTTGACACCCCTTGAATGCATGTGGCTCCGCCACTGCTAGAAACAGGGTTTGATGTAGGTATTAGCTCTAAAGAGTTACTATGGAGATACCATCAAATAAACTACAACTAATTTAATAAGTCAGAGATAGTTTTACAGTTATCTTATTTGATATGATAGTATAAAAAACTACTCCTTTCATTCACTTTTATTTGTCATGTTTTGCTATTCGAAAGTCAAACTATATAAATTTTGACCGACGTTTTAACATGTATTTTTTCACCATATTAATATGAAAAAATTACAAATTATAGTAATTTTCATATATTTTCGGAATATCTAAATTTTAAGTTTAAAATATTAAGAAATTTAATATAATTTAGCTTAAAAAATTAGTCAAATTAACTTTCGAAAAACGAAACGCGATAAGTAAAAGTGAAGGGAGGAAGTACATTAAAATAGCCAATATATAGAAGTTTAAATACTATTAGCATGATTTAATAACTACCTTGTGGAGGAACTAAAATGGATATGGGAGAAGATAAAATACCAAGAAATCAGGCGAGCAATCATCAGGATTGAAATGGGGTCGGATTCCATTAGTCCAAGGAGAAGATTGATTTGGCCAAGCACTAATAACTTCCTCATAATTAAGCCTCAAAAGCAGCCTCCTTTTTGAATCAGCTTTACTTCCGCCACATTCTGCACTAGGGACAAACTCTGTTGCTGCAGCCATATTTACTTTCTGTTCAACTGTCTCTTCATATTCAAAATCCCAATTCAGCGCTTCCCTTGCCATGTCCAATTCAGGATCCAAATGACAAGCAACAACAGCTCTCATTTCTTCATCTTCAACCTCAATCTTTATTGCCTTCTTATCTTCAACAACACCGTTAATTAACCGACTCTCTTCTTCTTCTTCTTCTGCTACTACTCTAAACTCTTCGCCTAACAAGCTTTCAACATCAGCAGCAAATTCAGCTAGTTCAATTTCAGAAGAAAGTAACTCCGGAATCCCTAAATCATCGCATGCATCTTCACTGTTCAACAAAATGTCTAAGTCATTAATTGTAGTAGTTTCATCTACAACTTCATTTGGGACAGTACATATTTCTGCTTCAAACGGATCGAACACTGGAACGCGATAAAGAAACTGCTCTTCATTTTCGAATTCGTTTTCATCCAGTGAGTTTTCTTCACTTCCCATTTCTGGGACCATATTTTCCTCGTCCTTTTTCCGTTGTCCAATTTGTGTACTTTTATTCTTACCATTTCTTGGTGTTCTTGCTTTTCGAGTAAAACCTTGGTGCCAAGAAGGTTGAGAAACAGTTTGGTCGACGAATTTGGTGTCACTTGATTTATTAGAAGATGTTTCAAGACGAACTCTTTCATGGCGACTCGCTAATTGGTTAGCTGAATGGACTGAAACATCACATGATTGGCAAAGAAAAGCATCATCAGCAGGACAAAACCAACGAGCTCTCTTTGATAAACAGCTATCACAAGCTCTAGCTGTTTTTCCTCCAATGGCATTTGCCGTCTTGCTTTCACTAGTCATCATATAGAAGTTAAATTATGAAAGAGAGAATTCTCAAGATAGGAATCAGTATCTAATGAATTCAACAGTTCCAGTACAGAGAAAATGGAATAACAACACAACGAGATCCTAATCTCAAAACAAAAAGAAAGAGGAATATGGCGAAATTGGTAGACGCAACGGGCTTAATTTGATTGGAAAAGTTTGAACAAGCCCCAAAACTAATTGGAACAGTTCAATATATATAAAGGACTGATTAGAAACTAAGGATATATAACTTCTTAGTAAAATAATTGCCAGTTGAGAGAGCCCACAACAGCCACTTTTGCTATACTACAGTATTGTATTGCCTTGTTTAGCCATGTACTTTTGGCTAGCAAAACATAAGATTAAGCTCTTTTGGGTCCCATGAAATTAGCCTATCTAAATGTTGATTGGCTGAATTTTGAATCAATCTTGAACACAGCATTCTGATTGGTTATATGTCCAAATTAAGGATTCTTATGGGACCTCTTTGTAATATGTGACTTATATGGAGATCATCGTGAATGAAGAAGACCTGCTATTAGTGTTATTTATGACATTTTTGTCTCTATAGTTCAATTATTCTTGTTATATAAATTTCTTTCTCTTTGTGGTCCTTTTTTGTTCTATTCAACTTCTCCATCTTCCATCTGTGGCTTCTTTCTCTGATGTTTGCATCTGTGTGCTTGATGACAAAATCTGAACCATTATTCTCCTCCACTTAATCCACTAGTGGAGGTTGATTGATAACAAAATGACCTCAAAATTTATTCGCTAGGTAATTTTTATTAGTTAGAACTATGAAATTTAAAAATATAAAAATTCTCGAAACATCTATAAGAAAAATGGTCCATGCATGGAGTAGTACTCTTGTGATAAGAATTCAAGAAACAGAAACTTGACATTTGCCAGATCCACATATTTTTACATGCAATAGAAGTGGTTTTCCTTTCTCCATTGAATTTGGTTGTTTTCGTTGATCTTCTCTTGTTATAACGTTGTCAAATTAATATGCATTATAGTATAATGTATGCTACATTATAATTAGTAAAGTTAATTTCGTGTGAAATTGGCATTTGAAATGTCGTTACGTTGAGCATAGGGAATTTAATTTCATTACGACATTAATCTACATGCCTTTTGCTCCGTGCTTGGGTAATTGGGGAAATAAGAGAATATCAACATATTGCATGTTTCGGTCTAGTAATAATATTTTGTACATTTATGGATTGTGTCCGAGTCGTCCGCCTCTCAGTTCCACATTGTTATAGTATATTTGAAATATAATATTTCTAATATTTGCATTAAAGTGTGATTTTTTTTAAGCCAACAGATATGCATCTAATCAAAATCGGATTTGAGGTTTAAACCGTGGGTACAACCTCTAAAGTTTTTAGTTTTACCAATTATATTTTAAAACTATGAGTTCATATTTACTATTTATTGCAATTTTAATAAATCTTTATACATAAATTATGCTCCGCACGAAAAGTTATGAGTTCAAATGACCAGGTACAATAAGTCTAGATATGCCCATGTATTTGATAATCTCCTGGTCATGTTATTTATTGGTTTTGTTTCAAAATATACAAGAAGCACTTATTACTTTATTTAAGGATTCACCCATTATTTTTTTTATTTTTTATTTTTTGGAACCCTAGGAAAATTTGCGGCCGCTACAATCTCATAGCCTCTGCCCTTCGGGTGAGCACAATGTAGTGAGCACTCTGTGCGTAGTGGATAAACCTCTCACTAGTGGACAACCCAGAAGGTATTAAGGGCGATCGATCTCCCGTCGCCTATGTGGACAACACCCTCCAAACCAACTGGGCCGAGACCTTTTTAAATTATTATAATTAGTGGAGTATT
>MU777354.1:50481-92953 GCA_026770625.1 Nicotiana glauca | reverse complement strand
CTTACCATATGTAGTTTCTCTTTTCATCAAACCATGAGATGATATGTATGGCTTCTAATTGAAATCTTTCCGGATGTAGGAAAGCTTTTGTAGATATATATACAATTGGTTAGAGACTCGTGCTGATAACGTATTATGAAATATTACTCAAAGTAACAATATGGAACAAGGAAATAAAAGCAATTTCGTATAACATGAAAAGAAATATAGATAGAGAGAAGGAAGAGATTTTCTTCTTCAATTGTGTGTATTTTTCAATCTATTACAAGGCCTTTATATAGGCATAAAAAGTGAAGAAAACATGTCATGGAATATATCATTGAACATACAAAATATGTCATTGAATATGTCATTAAGCATTTGAGATTAAGATCATGGAAGAAGAGTAGACATCCACCATAATGTGATATTTATCATAACAACATTCTAGAAATGATGCAATACTTTTGCAATTTTCATGTTATCTTTAGGAATACTATTGATTTTAATCTAGGATAAGTAATTGATTTGAAGTCTCGTGCAGTTTTTTTATTTCCCAATGAATTTAGTTTATTTCCATTTCATACTTCATTTTGATCTTGATTTTCTGAAATTAACAATAACAACAACAACCCAGTGAAATCCCACTAGTGGGGTCTGGGGAGGGTAGTGTGTACGCAGACCTTACCCCTACCCCGAAGGAGTAGAGAGGCTATTTCCGAAAGACCCCCGGCTTAAAAAGACAAAAGGAAAAAAGAAGATAATATTAGTAACACCACAGAAATAATATGAAAGAACATATATATATATATATATATATATATATATATATATATATATATATATATATATATATGAGAGAGAAAGGGATGACTAATTAATGGGTGTGTACTCCTTCATCTTTAATCAGAGTTCTCGAGTTCGAGCCCCTGGGTATGAAATTGCCTTTGTTAGGAAGCGTTTTACCCCCAATATGGAATTTTCCGGCGCAAATGCGGATTAGTCGAACTTCAATGTGGGTTTCGGATACCGGGTAAGAAATTAAAAAAAAAAAAAAAAGAAAGAACTGTTGGAGAATTCAAGCGTCGGCTTATGTTCTTTTCAAGAAGTCAGCTTTCATCTAAAGAATCTTAGTACAACAAAAAATTGACAGTAAAAAAGACTGGCATGAAATAGTGTTAAATGTAGTAGAAATATGCTGACACTTGTCCCAATTCGACGTGGTTAAGAATAGCATCAGTTGGAGTATCAAATTCATGTTGTAGATTAATATCTGTACGTACTGCAAATCACATGATTTTACCTGAGGTGAAAGGTTATGTTTAGTCAGATTTGAAACAATATCCTTATGGCATTGCATGTCATCTTTTCTATGGACGATGTAGTTGTTTGAAATAGGGGAAAAGCTATTTTTGGAAAAAAGAAAACAGATAAGATCGTAGTAGTTATTTTTTTCCCGACACTAAAATTAAGGTCTAGTTAAATTTTAATATATATTAAATAAATGAAAATTGTGCCACATAATTGGGATGAAAAGGTATATTGCATGCTTGGTAACATAATTTCCATTGTAATTATCTTTTGGAGTCTTAACTATCTTGTTTTTCTCTTCGATTTCTTAGTATTTTACTGTTGTTGCTGTTTGTTGTCGTTGCCTCCTTCCGCCTATTTTTCGCGTTCTTAGATTGTTGTTATTATATTTCTAGGCTTTGTGGTTGATATTTGTTTGGTTGAAAGTTATCAATATACTTTGTAAGCTTAAAAATAATCAAAAGTAAATGAAAGTAAATCGTAATCAAATATAATAAGATCTAGAGATGAAAAATGAAGCTGTTATGTAGATTAGATAGTATAAAACGATAATATGAACTCGAGAGAAAGTATTCGTTAGAGATAGAGACAGAGAGAGAGTAGAAGAGAATCAGAGACTTGTATTATTCGAGAATAACCATGATGCCCCTTTTACAATGTGAAGGCCTCCTTTATATAGTAGGAGACCTTCCTCGAAATAATCATAAAGGTACAAAAATAGGTAACGTCTTCTTAGTGAAGACACTGAGTTTTAAACGACGTCATCTTTGTCCCCACGTCCAAGTCGTACCCTTGCTTTAGTTGACGTATACTCACTGGGCATACCCATCGGCGTAGAGACGTTGATGGTCAAATTTGACCCTATACAGTTAGTTCCTCCGTTCGTTGGAGACGCATTCGGTAGGCATCTTCAATGGGCGGAAATGCAAACCTCATCTTGGGAGAATTTGACCTTGCCCTGGGGCGGCAACATGAATGAGATGAAGTGTATGACATTGTTGAGCCGCTGACGCGTGGCTTCCTTTTCGGAATGACGTCATCGCCCGCATGCGTCATTATTACACTTATTCCCGAGGCGATTCAGAGGATGATGTGATATTTTGGTTTCCCGCGCCCTTTTTGAATCATGCCTTTTCGATTTCTGCGCAACCTAACCCTATAAATAGGGGAAAGGTTCAATCTGATTCAACTTTCGAACCTTTGGAAAATATTTTTCGGTTTCCTTCTTTGCCTTTCTTTCTTGTAACCGTTATTTCATGTGAGACTCCTCCGCTTCTTTGAAGTCATACTTCTCGTCGTTAGTGCTTTATTTCTTAAACAGAACAGTATGGCAAAATGTCGTCAAGGTAGTAAAAAGACCAAGGACACTGCCCCATCTAGGGTTCAATCCTCCTCTGGCGGCGAGGAGGAAGAAGTAGAAAAGACCCTCATTCCCCTTACGGTAGACAACGTGCTCCCAAAGGAAATGCACACTCGAAAAGATTTTCAAACGAAAAGCACAGCCCTTCCCTGGGTGCATAGTAAATTATTGCAATCTCATTTAGACAATCTTCGAGCGACACACAACGTTCCGGGCCATGTGGAAATGGCTCCGACTGGGATGGATTATGCCAATGTGCACAGGCCTGGATACTGCACATTTTACGAGTACCCATTTTTGATCGGTTATAGTCTCCCGATTTACCCTCTAGCGGAGGAGCTCTGTCGCTTTTTCAACGTGTGTCCGGCTTAGCTTACTCCTTACACCTTGAAGGTGTGCAGGATTCTGACCACATACGCAGCTAAGGCTGAGTGCGGAGTCTCAGTTCACTATCTTTTACAGTTGTTCAGCCCTGGTTACTTGAGGGGTACTATGCTGCAATTGAAGAGCCGTGGTACGAAGGGCTTGGTAGTTAAGTCTGACGACAAGACCAACTGCGGCTTCTGGCGTAGGTACTTCTACATCAGAACGGAGCACCTGGTGTCTAACCCTGAAGGGTTCTAGAAAAGGTGGAACTCAGAACGTAAGTACCTTTATTTGTGGAATTCGTAATCGTTTGTGACCTTGACCATTCGGCCACTATGATTTCTTTCTCTTCTTTTTTGTAGTGAGGGCTTCTCCACCCCAATTTGTTGACAATATTAAATCATGGGTGGAAAAGTTGATACCTTATGCGGAGGAGTGTCAAACCTGGGCCGCATTTTGTCAATAGTACGGCCTGTCAGGTAATTCTTCGGCTTTAGTCTGGAAGCTCCCTTAGGTTTTGTTACCTGACTTACTCGTGTTGGCAGGTCGGAGCGCCCCCAAGAAGAAGGAGGCCGTTGTTACCTCGACTAGGGCGGAGACCGATTCTGATGGTGAAGACATACCCTGTGGTTTGTTAAGTGATGGCGCTCCCGTGGTTCCTCAGCAGGAGGTTACGCCTGTGGCTGCGTCCGTAAGTGAAGCGACTCCTTTAGTGCCATCCCCGCGGCCTGTGGAGGAGATTTCTGAAGGTGAGGAGCCGCTAGAGAGAAAGAGACGGCCGTTGATAATGGCCAAGGGGATAGCGACTGAAGACGAGAGGGTAAGTGAGCCCCGTCAAGTGTCGAGGCCGGTTTTTATGGCCGATACTATCCATTCGGGGAGGTCGGCTCCCCAAAGGAGAGCTGCCGCCGATGCCAGCCCAGCCCGTGTTTCGGAGAGCAGTTCATTGGTTGCTATTGGAGAATTGGGCGACGATGCCGAGAGGGCGGACCCTGAGACCGCCTGTGGAGATGCAGATAGGTTAGTGAGGGATTCAATCCATGTGGAGATGACGGCGGGTAGGTCCAACCGTCGAATTATGATCCCGGGAGGGTATAATCTGTTACAACACAGCACACAGGCTGCAACAGATATGACCCTGTTATGTGCGGCTTCCGAGCGTGAAATGCTGAAAGGTGTTAGTGACGGGGATCTATCCCGGAGGGTCGCTGGCGCGGTCTTGCAGGTAGCTTTCAGTTTTCTTTGTATGCCGTAAGGCTAACTTTGATGCGTACTGACTTGCCTTTCCTCTTTTTCCTCTCCTTTTTAGACTCTCATTTTGGAGGTGGAGAGGAGGCGGCAGGCGCAAAAGAAGGCGGCCACTTTCAACAAGATGGCAAAGAAGTACCAACGGTGCCGTGCCAAGCATCGGGCATTGGCGGATCTACTTAAATAGGACCTGGAGTTTCGGGTGTTCCTGAGGGCCTTGAACAGTCGGAGGCTCAACTGAAACGGAGGGTAGTCGAGCTGGAGAAGGTCAATGAGCAGCTGATGACTGCTTTGGCTCGGAACATTGAGCTGGAGACTCTTCTTCAGTCGAAGGAAGAGGAATTGGAGGTTAGCCGTGGGGTAGCGGCGGAAGCTGCTGATTTGCGGACTGAGGTCGCTGCTTTTTTTTTGACCGCCGAACTCAATGCCAGGGCGGCTGAGATTGAAGTCCTTAAGCGGACTGCCCCGCCAAGGTCTGATGAGGATGCGTATCGTGAGGCGCATAAGATATGGGTATACGCCGAGGCCAGATTAGTCGTACTCGAGGAGTACTTGGCTGCGGGTCGAGCCACTGAGGCGGAGGTTCAGGAGCAACGGCGCGTAGCCCGCGTTGCCCGCGAAACCTGTGGGTATAGTTCTGACTCCCCAGACCGGGCGGGCTATAACTCCGAAGACGTCAACAGTCTAGAATCCGGCTCTTGGATCTCTGCAACTTACCAACCCGGGGGCGGCGATAGACAAGATAGCGGTCAGGCGGGGGACAGTGAGCAGAATGGCGGTCACGCATGGGGTGACGGGCGAAGCGGCGAAGCCCCTTACGACTTGTATATATTTTTTGTTTTGTTGTATTTTGGAATGTAATGGGGACCTTTTGTAAGGTCGGGTGTACATGCATTTTTTGGATGATAATGGAAGTCGTACTTTTGCTGCCATTCCTTTCCTTTTGTATCTTTTATTTTCGGTACCTCGTCTCCGTAGAGCGGGTGCTCGCTTACTTGTAGGATTTTCAGTGTGTTTTTCAAACGTTGCCTGTGTTATCCGCCGATAGGATGCGGCTTCGATGCTAAATAGTGGTGGCTTTAGCTAATAATGATATCACTTCAATTGTTGTTTAAGTGCCCTTCGTCGTAGTCGAACAAGGTTGGCGACTGTTGGCAACGGCCTTAGCCTGTGGGATATAGCTTCGACCGTCGTCGAAGTGCTGTCCTCCGTGGTCGAGCTAGGTTGACATTTTAATGTTGGTGGCCTTAGCCAAAATGAAGTCAATGGCCTTAGCCATATATGTAATTATGACCGCCTTCGAATTACTTACTTGTCGTGGTCGAGCTAGGTTGACGGTTGACGGCGATGGCCTTGGCCGTATACGTGACTTCGACTGTTGTCTAATTGCTTACTTGTCGTAGTCGAACTGGGTCAACAATCGACGACGGTGCCCTTGGCCAAAATAGTGTCGATGGCCTTAGCCATATACGTAACTTCGATTGTCGTCGCATTACATGCTTACCGTAGTCGAGTTGGGTCGACGATTGACGAGGATGGCCTTGGCTAAAATAATGTCGATGGTCTTAGCCATATACGTAACTTTGGCTGTCGTCGAATTACTTACTTGTCGTAGTCGAGCTGGGTCAACGATTGATGGTGATGGCCTTAGCCATAGTAATGTCGATGGCCTTAGACATATACGTAACTTTGACTGTCGTCGAATTACTTACTTGTCGTAGTCGAGCTGGGTCGACGATTGACGGTGATCGCCTTAGCCATAGTAATGTCGATGTCCTTTGCCATATACGTAACTTCGACTGTCGTCGAATTACTTGCTTGTCGTAGTCGAGATGGGTCGACGATTGACGGTGATGGCCTTAGCCATAGTAATGTCGATGGCCTTATCCATATACGTAACTTCGACTGTCGTCGAATTACTTGCTTGTCATAGTCGAGCTGGGTCGACTTATTGACGACAATGGCCTTAGCCGTTTGCACATTGGATATGGCCTTAGCCGTTTACACATTGGAGATGGCCTTAGCCGTTTGCACACTGGAGATAGCCTTAACCGTTTATACATTAGAGATGGCCTTAGCCGTTTGCACACTGGAGATGGCCTTAGCCTTTTGCACACTGGAGATGGCCTTAGCCGTTTGTACATTGGAGACGGCCTTAGCCGTTTGCACACTGGAGATGGCCTTAGCCATTTATACATTGGAGATGGCCTTAGTTGTTTGCACATTGGAGATGGCCTTAGCCGTTTGCACTCTGGAGATGGCCTTAGCCGTTTATACATTGGAGACGGCCTTATCCGTTTGCACATTGGAGATCATGCTAGTACAGTCCCTTTGTCATGTCAGTCAGGAGAGCGTATGGAGTGGCTGGTATGATAAACTTGTTCTGCAAATATCTCCAGGTGTCCCCTCTGCCGCCTCGTTAAAAACCTCCCCGAGAAAACCCGACTGGGACAAAACTCGGGTAAGGGAAAAAGAGCGCGACTCGGGAGACGCCTTTCAGAAATGGAAATACTTGAGGTGGGAGACGTTCCAATTGTTTTGGAGCATTTTTCCTTCCATTGTTTCTCATTGGAATGCTCCTTTACTTGCTGTTGCTGTGATTTTGTAGGGTCCATCCCAGTTGGTGCCTAGTTTTCCTTCGCTTGGGTCTTTCGATGTCGATGTTTTGGCTTTGAGGACGTAGTCTCCCACTTTGAGTGGTATTACTTTGGCTCTCTTGTTGTAGTATCTTTCGACTTGTCGTTTCTGAGCCACCATTCTTATGTGGGCCATTTCTCTTCTTTCCTCAGCCTCATCGAGGTCTTGAAGTTTGTTTATGTCGTTCTCTGCTTCGCTGGTATGTGAATACCTCAAGCTTTGGTTTGCCGACTTCGACTGGTATGACCGCGTTGGTTCCATAGACTAGTGAGTACGATGTTTCTCCTGTACAGGATTTGGGTGTGGTCCGGTGTGCCCACAACACTTCTGGTAGTAGCTCAAGTCATAGCCCTTTGGCTTCCTCGAGTTTCTTTTTCAGTATATTCAGTATTGGTTTGTTGGAAGACTCTGCTTGGCCGTTGGCGACGGGGTGATATGGCGTGGAGAGTATTCGCTTAATATGCCATTTGTTGAAGAACTCTATCGTCTTCTGGCCGATGAACTGTCATCCGTTATCGCAGCTGATTTCCTTGGGGATGCCGAAATGGCAGATGATATTCTTCGTAAAAAGGCGATGACTTCCTGTTCGCGTATTTAGGCGTACGCACCTGCTTCCACCCACTTGGAAAAATAGTTAGTTAAAACTAATAGAAATCGTACCTTTCCTCGTCCCGCTGGTAGGGGACCAACTATGTCCATTCCCCATTTGATGAAAGGCCATGGGGAAGTGACTAAGTGGAGGGGTTCTCCTGGTTGGTGTATCATGGGGGGCATACTTTTGCCATTGTTCGCATCGGAGAACGTATTCCGCTGCCTCCTTCTTCATAGTGGGCCAATAATAGTCTGCCCGTATTATGTAGTGCACGAGGGCGCGGTTACCTGTGTGGGCACTGCAGTGACCCTCGTGTACCTCTTCGAGTCCTGGCCTCGTTTGGTGCGGCCCTAGGCACTTGGCCAAGGATCTGCCAAACGTCCTTTTGTAGAGCTTGTGGTTTATCAGGCAATACCGGGCGGCCTGTACACTGAGCTTCTTTGCTTCTTTTTTGTCGAGTGGGAGTGTCCTCCTGCAGATAGGATACAAATTGGTTGCATCAGTCCCAAGTCAAATTTAAAGAGAGTACCTCAGTGTGATCAATGGCTGAATGGAGGAGGGTGACCACGCTTTCTTTGTTGAAGTTTTTAGTGGTTGCGGCCAATTTTGCTAAACTATCTACTTCAACATTCTGTGCCCTCGGAATTTGTTCGAAGCGACACTCGTCGAACTCAGTTATTAATCTGTGGATTTCTAACTGGTATTTTTGCAATCTCTGCTCCTTGATTTGGTAAGTCCCAGTGACCTGGTTCACCACGAGTTGGGAGTCGCAATGGAGAACGAGTCGTCGAGCCCCATATTTGATGGCTAGTTTTATACCTGCAATAACAGCCTCGTACTCGGCCTTGTTGTTAGTCATTTCGGGGCATCGTATGGACTGGTGAATTATTTCACCCGTGGGGACCTCGAGAATGAGTCCCAGTCCCGATCCCGCGGCATTAGCGGCGCCGTTAGTGTAAAGAGTCCATAGGTCGGTGTTGGAGGGGGCATGACGTGCCTCTAGTTCTGCCTCTGGCAGTATCTCTGCGCTGAAATCGGCTACAAAGTTGGCAAGTACTTGCGACTTGATGGCGTTTCTTGGGTGATATAAGATATCGTGCTCGCTGAGCTCTATGGCCCATCTGGCGAGCCTACCTGATAATTCAGGCTTATGTAGGACGCTTCTCAAGGGGAAGGTCGTTACTACTTTTATGGGGGGCACTGAAAATAGGGTCAGAGCTTCCGTGAAGCTATGACCAATGCCAGAGCTAACTTTTCAAGGTGTGGATACTGTGTTTCGGCGTCCACTAAGGTTTTGCTAATATAGTAAATAGGAGATTGCGTACCTTTATTTTTGCGAACCAAGACTGCGCTAACGGCGGCCTCGGATACGGCCAGATACACCAGCAGGGGCTCGCCTGGACTCGCTTTGGCCAGCAGGTGGCGAAAATAGGTATGCTTTCAATTTTCTCAAGGCTTCGGTGCATTCCTAGTTCCACTGTAACCCATTGTCCTTTCTCAACACATTGAAAATTTTATGGCACCTATCGGAGGACCGTGAGATGAACCTGGATAGAACAGCTACTCGCCCCGTCAGCTTTTGTACCTGTTTTTTGCTGTTCAAAATCTAAGGTATTGCGTCTATCGCCTTTATCTGATCTGGGTTGACCTCGATGCCTCGTTGTGATACGAGAAATCCTAAGAATTTTCCTAAGGCTATGCCGAAGGCGCATTTCTCGGGGTTCGGCTTTATCCCGTACCTTCTCAATATCCTGAAGGCTTCTTTCAAATGGTCGATGTGGTCTTCTTTCCTTGTCTACTTCACCAGCATATCGTCGATATAGACTTCCATGGTCTTACCGAGCTGCTCTTTGAACATTTTGGTGACCAGTCTTTGGTACGTAGCCCCTGCAATTTTTAGCCCGAAGGGCATTATCTTGTAGCAATATGTCCCTTGGTGAGTGATGAAAGTCGTTTTCTCCTGGTCCTCCTCAGCCATCATGATTTGATTGTAGCCGGAGTAGGCATCTAAGAAGCTCAAATGTTCATGTCCTGTGGTGGCGTCGATTAATTGGTCGATGTGGGGTAGCGGGAATGAATCCTTTGGGCATGCCTTGTTCAGAACGGTGAAATCCACACATATTCTCCACTTCCCATTTTTTTTTTACCATGAAGACATTGGCGACCCACTAGGGGTACTTCGATTCTTTGATGGAACCGTTGGCCAGTAACTTGTCTACTTCCTCACTGACCGCTTCATTGATAGCGGCGATGAATTTCCTTCTCATCTGTTGTACGGGCGGATGTAATGGATCGACATTCAGCTTGTGGATGGCGATGTCTCGCGGGATTCCCGGCATATCTGAATGGGAAAAAGCAAATAAATCTGCATGGTTAATTAGGAATTCACGATACTTACTTGGATTGGCGAGGCCGTGCCCGATGTAGGCTTTCTTCATAAGGTCGGTGTCGTCCAATTGGACTGGGTTGAGATCTTCGACCGTTGCTTTACAGGCCTCCACGATGTCGGGGTCTCTAATGGCATCCGTTGTCGGGTTGACCTTAGTCCCCGACACAGCTGATTGCTATGCCTCTGCACTCGCCCCCTTTAGCTGTTTGGTGTGGGCGCAATCTTGAGCTATTTTGTAGCACTCCTGTGCGGTGCGCGGCTCGCCTCGAATGCCGAATACTCCCCATGGGGTAGGGAATTTGATCACTTGGTAAAAGCTTGAAGGGACCGCTTTCATGGCATGTATCCATGGGCGTCCTATGATGGCGTTGTACGCCGTTTCCTGGTTCATCACGTGGAAAGTTGTTTCCAGCGTGACTCCTCCTGCTAAAACGGGCAGTGATATTTCTCCGGATGTCCGTTCCACTGCATTGTTAAAATTAGTTAGTGTTACGCAATGCGGTATTATCTTATCCTTGAGTCCCATTTGTACGAGGACCCTTGGATGGATAATACAGGCACCACTTCCGTCGTCAACCATGATTCTTTTAACATCCATATCAGCGATACGTAAAGTGATAACTAAAGCGTCATAATGAGGGAAAGACAAACCATTGGTATTGGACTTATCGAAGGTGATACTATCTTTGAAGTTGTCATATTGTTCATGGGCAATGGTCCTCTTTAGTTTGTGCGTGGTGGTGAACTTGACGTGATTGATTGTTAAGTCGTCGCCACCTCCAACGATCAGGTTTATTGTGTGTTCTGGGAAGGGCGGCTTCGGCGGCCGGTGGGGTTGATCTCGTTCGCGTGCAAAGTTGTTTTTCCCTTTGTCACTGAGTAATTCCCTTAGGTATCCCTAGTTCAGCATCCTGAATACCTCTTGCTGTAGGCCTATGCAGTCTTCGGTTTTGTGTCCCTATTCCTAATGGAACTCACATAGGACGTTTGATTTCGTTATGGTAGGGTTTGATTTCATCTTCTGCGGCCACTGCACTTTGGTGCCCAGCTTCTCTAGTGCGTACACTATTTCTTAAGGAGACACACAAAAGTTATGGGCGGATATTAAAAGGAGGCGCACCTCTTTCGTTTCGGAGTGGGGTGACATGTCGCTGTAGCGCATCCGTATGCCTTGGTGGTGGATGGGAGGATCTGATGTAGTACCGATGTCGATCTTTGTTGAAGCGTGGGAGTTGTTCTCGTCGTCCCTCATTGCGTCGATCCCTCCTTGTTTCTGAGTGTATCATTGTTAGCCGTTGGGTCGGCCCATTAAGATTGTCCTCATCCGCTCGTACCTCAGCGCAATAGGCGTTGTGGATTTCCTGCCATGTGGTAGGGGGATATTTCATGAGGCGGCTTAGTATCTTCTTGGTTTCTTTCGAACCGTCCCTGTTTAGCCCGTTTTGGAAAGTGGCGACTGTCGTACCTTCCGATACATTTGGCAGACTCATCCTTACCCTGTTAAACCTGGCTAGGAAGTCCCTGAGTCCCTCCCCTGCGGTTTGGCTGACGGCGAAGATGTCGTTGACCCTTGCTTCCGCTTTCTTTACACCTGCATAGGCGGTGACGAACTTATCCGCCATTTCCTCGAACATTGATATCGCCTTAGCTGGTAGCTGAGAGTACCACATAAGGGCCTCTCTTGTCAACGTCTTACCAAACTTCTTCAGCAGCACCGATGGTACCTGTTCCTTTGATAGGTCGTTGCCCTTCACCGTAGTGACTTAGTGGATCAAATGATCCTCGGGATCTGTGGTTCCGTCATATACCCTCAAGTAGGGTGGCATCTTGAAGGTTTTTGGGATAGAGTGAGGGGTAGCTTCTTCGGTGTATGGTTGTTCAATAAACCTCCCCACGTCGCGTTTTGGTAGCAACTTGGGAGCACCGGGGATCTTGTCTACCCTCTCCTGATGTTCTTTCATTTGGTCATGAAGCGCCTTGTTTTCATTCTCCATTTCTTCCATTTTCTTTAGGATGGCTATTAGCGTGCCATCGTTGGTCTGTGCCTCGATGGGCTTGTTGTTTGCTCGTACAACCTCAGGTTCACCCATGGAAGCAGTGATGCCTACCGTTGGTATACACCTGACGTTACTTTGCGATGACTTCTCAACCAAGCCACTTAGAGTACTTGTTAGCCATTCTTCCAGTAGCTTCTTGACCACCGAGGGTGCTTCCTTAGCTGCAGATGTGGAAGCTCCTTTTTCATGCAAGATCATCAGATCTTCGGATGGGGAAGGTGCGATCTCTGCACCTGGTGTAATGCTAGGGGTTGCATTCAAGATGTCCTCATCACCGGCCTTGTTGAGAGGACCAAAGAGATTGGTTGTAACACCCACTATTGCTTTCCTTCTTGTGTTATTTTCGTCCATCTTTTATTTTCGTGTGGTGTAGAGAATGGTAGTTGGTTGTTCTCTAGGTGGATACTATGATTTTGATTCTCGAAATCCCCACAGACGGTGCCAAATTGTTTGGCTCAAAAGTTATCAATATACTTTGTAAGCTTAAAAACAATCAAAAGTAAATGAAGGTAAATCATAATCAAATATAATAAGACCTAGAGATGAAAAATGAAGCTGTTATTGTAGATCTGATAGTATAAAACGATAATACGAACTCAAGAGAAAGTATTCGTTAGAGATAGAGATAGAGAGTGAGTAGGAGAGAATCAGAGAGTTGTATCATTCGAGAATAAGCATGATGCCCCTTTTACAATCTGAAGGTCTCCTTTATATAGTAGGAGACCTTCCTCGAAATAATCATAAAGGTACAAAAATAGGTAACGTCTTTTTAGTGAAGACACAGAGTTTTAAACTGCGTCGTTTTTGTCCCCACGTCTAAGTCGTACCCTTGCTTTAGTTGACGTATACTCACTGGGCGTACCCATCGGCGTAGAGACGTTGATGGTCAAATTTGACCCTATATAATATTGTTTGTTTCTACTTTTACTTATTATTTGACCCAAAAGATATTGAAACCTTTTAGGTTAAATCAATTAATGAAGATGAAGTGCAAATTTCAGCTAATTGTTATAAAATTTAGATCGAGTAGTGTAAGAGAAAGACAAGAAGAACGATGCTTCCTAATATGTTAGAACTGAATGATTATCCACAAATGCACGTATTTTAAATGTAAATGAATATAGCAATGAATGCAATTAGTCAAGACCAAGGGTGATGTAAGGATTTTTTATTTGTAATCAGCCAAAAGCCCTTTTCATAGAGTGTTATCTTCCCTTTTATAGGGGACAATCTCCCTTTTTACACTAAAAAAGGTACAACACAAGGAATATTCAAAATGCATATTTCCATTGTCCCTATCATGCTAACACGACTATAGACACCGTGCATCCTCTAGCCACTGTTAGTCGTCACCCTTTATAACGACCGAAGGATGCTGCATCATAAGAACCATGCTCTTTGCTACACTCGGTAACGGCCGTGGTCGTCCAAATTTCAACCTATATAGTTAGTCCCTTCGCTTGTCAAGGTCGAGACCTAGGGCGTCCTTGATAAGCGGACGTCGCCCGCACTTACGAAGAAATTTGATCTGTAAACCATAACGATTTTGGTCGATGACGGAAGAACGATGCACTTTGCTATACCTTGGGCTGTGTGTTCTATTTGGGAAGCGACGTCACTTCCACGTGCATCATCATCCGCATATCTTCCTGAGGCAGAGATTGATGGCCTGTCGCTTTGGTTTTGCTGCCACGGGAAGACTTTTCGCTTCGATTTTGGCGCCACCTAACCCTATAAATATAGGAAGGGTTTGTTTTTCAAAACTCTTGGCCATTTCTCTTCTGATCATTCCCTTTATCATTTTTAGCTTTGCTTCTACGATTTTCTTTATTTCCTCTTTCCTATTCATTGTTCTTGGTCTCTCTCGTTTCATTAGCACATCTTCCTCCATAGACTTGCCTAGAACACACCGATCACGTGAGGGGATTTCTGACGCCACTCCGTTATCCGTGGCGCTTCCTACTGGTGGTAAGGATGCGACGGCTGGGGAAGGGGATAAACAACTCGAGATACCATATGTATCGAAGTGACTTTCTCAAGGACCATGCTCCTACTCCCACCTCGGTAATATCTAAAACCGAGCATGCCCATATAAATGCCGTACTTACCAAGTATAGCATTCCCCCTCACATCGAGATGGTTCCGGCAGGAGGGACCTCGTAGAGGTCCATTGATCAGGGTACTGTACTTTTTATGAATACCTTTTTGTAATCGGTCATTCCTTCCCCATTATTCCGTTAGCGAAAGAATTCTGTCAGTTTTATCGAGTATGCCCAGCGCAACTCTCACCGTACACAAATAAAATATTTTTGGTATTGACAAAATATGCGGAGTTGGCGGGGTGCAAAGTCAATATTCACCATCTCTTGCACTTGTTTTCCCCCAATTTTCACAGGGGTACTATGGTGCACTTGAGGCACCGTAGAACCAAAGGGTTGGTGGTCGAAACTGACAACCGGTCGAGCCATAAGTTTTGGCATAAGTATTTCTTTGTCAGGACTAAACATATTATGTTGTACACCGCTGGATTCCCAGAGCGGTGGAATAATAATCGTAGGTGTCACGACTTTTTTACTCTCTCTTCTTTTATTTTCTATTTGACTTAGTACTTATCCGCAGTTTTCTTTTGCAGTTGTGGGGCACACACCCCATCCTATTGCCGTTATAAGGGACTAGGTATCCCGTTTGCTGGCTCATGCAGTGGAGACTCGGGACTGGCCTGCTTTTATGAAACATTTTGGGCTGAAGGTCTCGTCTAGTAAGTCTTTTTTCCCTACATCATTTTTCGGGTGTTTGCCATTATCTATTGATACGACTTTTTGTGATGACAGGTCATGGAGCTTCTAGGCAGAGGGCCGTAGTTCCTATATTTCGCCAAGCCATCGCCTCGGCGGGAATGCAATTTACTTTGGAGCAGTCCGTTGGAGAGGGTCATGCTCTACGTGCATGTGAGAGATTCCTCTCGGGATATGGTCGTGAGGGAGGAGATTCTTTATCAGTTTATCACCTCTTGGATGAGTCTTCTAACAGGGACGAACCTTCGCTCAGAAAAAAGGAAGGTAGAGCTCGGGAAAAATATGGTCGTTGAGGCTGATAAGAGTAGGACGGGTGTGCCGGGGATGACAATTGTACCCGCATTTATGGGGGATGCTATCTTGGCGGGGAGGTCTCCCCGAACAGAAGGTGTTTACCGAGGATGGGGGTTTTTGTGCTCCACTGAGGGGGGGGTGTCCTCTACTATCGGTGGGGGCTTACGCATCGAGGATGACAGCTCGAGTTCGAACATCGACCCGGGTGATGTTCGAGAGCTTTTAGAGCATCATACTCGCGTAGAGGTTAGAATGGAGGGTTTTGATCAACAAATAGTCATCCCCGGGGACTACGACTTGCTTTCAAATTATGATCAAATGGCGTCAGTTTTTGCCCTTTCGTGTTCTGCCCTTGAGAGTGAGGCATTTAGAGTGATGAGTGATGTAGATTTGTCAAGGAGAATTTTTGGCATGTCTCTGCGGGTAAATGTCTTTCGTTTCTTTTCTTTGTTATATTTGTTTTGCTATTTTTGGCCCATCCTTTTGTTTTAACTTTGCTTTTTCTGTTTAGACCTTTATCATGGAGATCGAGCGTGAGCGTTGGGAAAGGAGGAGGACGACCCTCTACAGCAAGATGTCTTCTAACTATCAAGAATATCGCACCAAGCATTATGCGGTGGCCGACATCTACAATCAGGATCCCGACTTCCAACTGGTCTGCGAAGGGCTCAAGTAGAGGGAGGATCAATTGGAGCGTAAGGTCGAGGAGCTGAGGGAGCGAGACGAGGACCTTATGAAAGCCATTTCCCATAGCAGTGATCTTGAGGGAGCCCTTAAGGTCAGGGAAGATGAGCTTGAGCTAAGTGGGAGAGCAGTGGCCGAAAATGCTGACCTCCATGCAATGGTGGCCAATTTGACTGTTGAAATGGGTACGAAGACGGCGGAGGTTGATGAGCTTAAGGGTGAATTGAGTGCGAATACTGATAGATTGGCTCATACCGAAAGGGAGAGGGAGACTGCCATCTATGAGGCAACGATTTTAGAAGACGCCCTCCGTGTTTGTAGGTTGGAACGGACCCAGGAGATAGAGGCATCTGCGCTTAAGATAGAGGGACTTGAGGGTCGTATTCAAGGGGTTGGAGGTAGAACTGTCCATGTTAAATAATCAAGTGGCTTCTTTGAGAACGGGCATTGTGGCACGACGGTCGCAATTCTCTACATCTCGTGCTTTGGCTGATCCTACCGTGCCTCGACATTTGTATGAGTTATGGGTTCACTCTAAAGACCAGTTTGATGTGTATAAGGCTCTTCATGTTGATGGAATGGCGTTCGAAGTAGAGCTTCGAGATATGCGTGCCAAGGCCCGTGCGGCTCGTGAGGCATGCAGGTACAATCCCTTTACGCCTGATTGGGATGATATTAATTTTGATGATGCGAACAGACTTGCCTTTGACTCTTGGTCCGAGGACGTGTATGCCACCGGAAATGATGTGTAGTATTTTGTTTGTTTTTACTTTTGCTTCGCCATTTTTGTAAGGGAGTCTTTGAGTCTTTCGTAAAGACAGGTACTTGTAATATGTTTGCCGTAACAAAAATTATTTTTGGTCGTGTACCTTTGAGTTCTTTCCTTTTTCTGGTTTGTTTGTCGATGGCCTCTACCGTAGTTATGTTACTCTGAATCTTTGCTAAAATGTCAAACCTATTGTGTTGAGTTTAATTGAACTCATTATGTTAGAAATGGCCTTGGCTGTAGGGGTATTACTTTCGAGTTGGTGCCCGTGGTTCGACTAAAGTCGAACTCTCTCCTTCGATGATGACTTTAGCCATTGGGATGTTACTTTTGAGCTGGTGCCGAAGTAGTATCTCATCGTGGTTCGAGTGAGGTCAAACCCTTTACTTCAATGATGGCCTTAGCCATTGGAATGTTGCTTTCGGGCTGATGCCGAAGTATATCACATCGTGGTTCGAGTGGGGTCGAACCCTTTACTTCGATAATGGCCTTATCCATTGGGATTTTACTTTAGAGCTGGTGCCGAACTAGTATCCCATCGTGGTTCTAGTAATGGTCGAACCCTTTACTTAGATGATGGCCTTAGCCATTGGGGTGTTAGTTTTAAGCTGGTGCCGAAGTAGTATCCCGTCGTGGTTCGAGTGAGGTCAAACCTTTCAATGATGGCCTTAGCCATTGGGATGTTACTTTCGGGTTGGTGCCAAAGTAGTACCCCTTCGTAGTTTGAGTGATGTCGAACTCATTTCTTTGATGATGGCCTTAGCCATTGGGATGTTACTTTCAGGCTGGTGCCGAAGTAGTATCCCGTCGTGGTTCAAACTATGTCGAACTCATATCTTTGATGATGGCCTTAGCCATTGGGATGTTACATTCGGGCAGGTGCTGAAGTAGTATCCCGTCATAGTTCGAGTGATGTCGAACTCATTTCTTTGACGACGGCCTTAGCCATTGGGATGTTACTTTCGGGTTGGTACCGAAGTAGTATCCTGTCGTGGTTCGAACTATGTTGAATTCATATCTTTGATGATGGCCTTAGCCATTGTATCTACTGGAGTGTCGCATATGCCGATTTTATTCATGCATTGGAGATGCGTGTTGATTTTGTGTACATAATGGAGTGACTATATTCCAGTAGGAAATATATATTTACTTCATACATATAATGGAGATTCTCTATACCTACAATGGAGATACATGTCGACTTCCTACATATAGTGATTATTTATACCTACAATGGCGATACATGTCGACTTCGTACATACAGTGGAGATTCTTTATACCTAGTCCCTTTATTGATCGGCCTAGAGATAATGTTAGCAGGCGGAGCAATGAACAATACTTCGAACCTTTAGAGGTCTCCCTCGTCGCCTCATTAAAAACCTCCCCGAGAAAACCCGATTGGGACAAAACCTGGGTGAGGGATAAAGAGTACGACTTAAGCTACATCTCTTTTTAGAAGTGAAAGTATTTGAGGTGAGCGACATTCCAGTTATTTTGTAGTAGTTTCCATTCCATTGTCTCTAATTGGAATGCTCCTTTGTTTGCTACTGTTGTGATTTTATATGTCCCGTCCCAGTTTGTTCCCAATTTCCCTTCATTCGGGTCTTTCGATGCTTGTGTTTTGGCTTTGAGAACATAGTCCCCGACTCTAAGTAGTCGTACTTTGGCCTTCTTCTTATAGTACCTTTCTGCTTGTTGTTTTTGGGCTATCATTCTTATGTGATCCATATACTTTCGCTCCTCGACTTCATCCAGGTCTTGTAATCTGCTTTCATCGTTTCTTAGTCCGCTCTCACTAGAGTATCTCAGGCTAGGTTCTTCGACCTCGACGGGTATAACTGCGTCAGTCCCGTAGACTAACGAATACGGCGTCTCGCCTGTTCTGGTTTTTGGCATGGTATGGTATGTCCATAGTACCTCTGGTAGCAGTTCTGGCCATAACCCCTTGGCGTCCTTGAGCTTCTTCTTCAATATAGTTAATATTGTTTTGTTAGAGGATTCAGCTTGTCCGTTACCGGCCGGATGGTATGGCGTGGAGATTATCCATTTAATGCTCCATTTTTCAAAAAATTCTATCGTTTTCTTCCCGAAGAACTGAGGTCCGCTATCGCAGCTGAATTCTTTAGGAATGCCGAAGCGGCATATTACATTTTTCCATATGAATGCGATGAATTCTTGCTCGCGTATTTGGGTGTACGCACCTGCTTCCACCTATTTGAAAAAATAATTAGTTAAAACCAAAGGAAACGTACCTTACATAGGCCTGAGGAAACGTACCTTACATAGGCCTGCTGGGAGGAGTCCGACGATATCCATTCCCCACTTTATGAATGGCCATGGCAAAGTGACGAAATACAGGATTTCTCCTACTTGGTGTATCATAGGGGCGTATTTTGGCATTGTTCACATTTCTTGACGTGATCCATGGCTTCTTTTTTCATGGTAGGCCAGTAGTATCCTGCGCAGAAGAGGCATCTAATGAGGGCTCATTTTCCTGTATGGGCACTGTAGTGACCCTCGTACACTTCTTCTAGCACCCGCCTTGTTTGATTTGGCCCAAGATATTTGGCCAGTGGACCGCCGAATGTCCTTTTGTAAATGTCATGCCTATGTATAATTTCAATCTCTTCCCATTAACTCTGAATGTGTGAGAGTATTTCTCTGAGGCAATCTCCACAGGCCCTGAAGGGAATACTTCGACCACTCGAAATGGGCCAGACCATCGTGACTTGAGCTTACCTGGGAATAGCCTTAATCTTGAGTTATAGAGCAATACCATGTCCCCGGGTTTGAAATATCGCTCAACAATGCTCTGGTCATGCAACCTCTTATTTCCTTGTACAACCTTGTGCTCTCAAAAGCCAGATATCTGAACTCGTCAAGCTCATGCAATTTAGTGATTCTCGTTGTGCCCATAGCCTCAATGTCTAGGTTCAGCTGTTTCAGTGCCCACCAAGCTTTATGTTCAAGTTCCACTGGCAAGTGGTAGGCCTTCCCGAACACCAACTTATATAGTGACATACCAATTGGTATTTTAAAAGCAATTCTATAAGCCTAGAGTGCATCATCTAGCTTTTTTGCCCATTCAGTTCTTGTGGTGTTTACCGTCTTGGTCAATACACTCTTTATCTCTTTATTAGACACTTCCACCTGTCCACTAGTCTGCGGATGATATGTTGCCACCTTGTGGCGTACATCATAATTTGCTAGCAACTTCTCGAAGGCTCGATTGCAGAAGTAGGTGCCTCCGTCACTGATAATAGCTCTAGGGGTCCCAAAATGGGTGAATATGTTCTTCTTCAAAAACCCCACCACCACTCTTGCATCATTAGTGGGCAATATTGTACCTTCTACCTATTTGGACACGTAATCTACAGCAAGAAGTATGTACTTATTGCCAAAGGAGCTGACGAAAGGGCCCATGAAGTCGATCCCCCAGACATCAAATACTTCAACCTATTGAATTGGGTTCATGGGCATCTCATGGCGATGGGAAATGTTCCCAGTTTACTGACATTCATTACAACCCTTCACCCATTGATGTGCATCCTTAAACACTTTTGGCCAAAAGAAATCGGCTTCTAGCACTTTCGTGGCTGTCTTGACTCCTCCAAAATGCCCTCCATACGTCGATGTGTGACATGCCTGCAAAATAGAAGATTGTTCTATCTCGGGGATACACCTTCGGGTCATATTATCAACACATATTCGAAACAGATAAGGTTCATCCCAATAATACATGCGGCAGTCACGATAAAACTTTTTCGTTTGTACAGATGAATGGTCATAGGAAACTATATCGCTTGCTAGGTAATTTGAAAAGTCTGCATACCATGGCACTTACTCAAGACTTGTAGTGAGCAGTTGCCCGTCTGGAAAGGTTTCTAGAATATCCTCAATCTCAACTGAGTTTTCAGCTCCCTCAAGTCGTGATAGATGGTCAGCGACTTGGTTTTCTATGCCCTTATAATCACGAATTTTGAGGTTGAACTCTTGCAGTAACAGCACCCAACGAATCAGGCGCGATTTAGGCTCCTTCTTCTATATCAAGTACCCGAGAGCTGTATGATCAATGTATACAATTACCTTAGAGCCAATGAGGTATGATCTGAACTTGCCAAAAGCAAACACCACAACCAACATCTCCTTCTCAGTCACAGTGTAGTTCAGCTGGGCTCTACTCAACGTTCTACTGGAATAGTAGATTGGATGCATTAGCTTGTCTTTCCGTTGTCCTAGAACTTCCCCCACTGCTTAATCACTGGAGTCACACATGAGTTCGAATGGTTGCTCCCAGTTGGGGGCAACAATGATGGGTGTTGTGACTATCCTCTTTTTTAACTCCTCGAATGCTACCCTACAATTATCAGAAAACAAGAAAGGGTAATCTTTTTCCAATAACTTATAGAGAGGATTGGCAATTTTGGAGAAGTCTCTTATGAATCTTTGGTAGAAATCGGCATGCCCGAGGAAGCTCTTGATTGCCTTGACTGAAGTTGGAGGTGGGAGTTTTTCTATCACGTCAACTTTGGCATGATCCACCTCGATTCCTTTACTTGATACCCGATGTCCTAAGACTATTCCTTCTTGTACCATGAAATGGCACTTCTCCCAATTAAGAACCAGGTTAGTCTCAATACACCGTTTCAGCACACGAGTCAGATTACTAAGTCACTCATCGAATGAGTTCCCCACTACTGAGAAATCATCCATGAATACCTCCATTATGTACTCTACCATGTTAGTGAATATGGCCATCATGAACCTTTAGAATGTGGCGGGTGCATTGCATAGGCCAAATGGCATCCTCCGAAATGCATAAATACTATATGGGCAGGTGAAAGAGGTATTCTTTCTATCCTCTGGTGCAATGGATATTTGATTGTACCTTGAGTGCCTATCCAGAAAACAGAAGTGTGACATCCCTGCCAATATGTCTAGCATCTGATCAATAAAGGGAAGTGGGAAGTGGTCTTTCCGGGTGGCTAGATTTAACTTTCTATAGTCCATGTGAATTCTCCACTCCATGATGGTTCTTGTAGAGATCCGCTCATTGTTATCATTTTTGACCACCGTCATGCCACCCTTCTTAGGCACACATTGCACCGGGCTAACCCAATTGCTGTTAGAGATTAGGAAAATGATTCCCGCATCTAACCACTTTATCACTTTTTTCTTCACCACTTCCTTCATGTTGGGGTTCAACCTTCTTTGGTGTTCTCTGGAAGGTTTTTGTCCCTCTTCCACCAGAATTTTATGCATACAATATGCGGGGTTGATCCCCTTAATGTCTGCCATGGTCCACCCAATGGCAGTCTTACACTCCTTGAGTACCTGCAGGAGTTGTTGTGACTGCACATCTAACAAACTAGATGAGATAATAAAAGGTAATGTGGAGTTAGGTCCAAGGAACTCATACCTGAGATGGGCGGGCAATGGCTTCAATTCCAGCTTTGGTGGTTCTTTAATGGATGGCTTGGCTGGAGGAGTTTCTCTATTTTCTAAGTGCAGGGGCTCAAATTCAAGAGTTCTATCCCAGAATCCTTTGCCCTCTAAAGCCAACACCCATTATGCCATTTCTTCTCCATTCATCTCATCTAAATTCCTCAATAGTCAGTATCTCATCATCAGCTTCTACGATTACATCCACGACATCAATAAGAGAGCAATTGGTGAATTCACTTGGTCGCCTCATAGATTTCTGTACATTGAATGTTATCTCCTCATCGTTCAATCTCATCTTGAGCTCCCCAGTCTCACAATCAATGAGAGCTCTCTCAGTGGCCAAGAACGACCTTCCCAAAATTATGGGAATCTATTCATCCACCTTGCAATCTAGAATTACAAAATCTACAGGGAAAACAAATTTCCTCACTTGAATCAACACATCATCCAGGATACCAGAAGGTCTTTTTACGATCCTGTCAGCCAGCTGCAACAACATTGAAATAGGTCTAGCTCTTCCAATCCCCAACCTCTTGTAGATCGCCAAGGGCATAAGATTTATGCTAGCCCCAAATCACAAAGTGCTTTGGCGAAAGCAAAGTTAGAATAGTGCAAGGAATTGTGAAACTCCCTAAGCCAGACAACTTCTCATAAATTGGTCTAGTCACCACCGCACTGCAGGTCTGTGTAAGAGTCACAGTGGCCAAGTCTTGGAAATTGAATTTGCGGGACATCAAGTCCTTCAACATTTTTGCATAACCAGGCATCTCCTTCAAAGAATCAATCAATGGAATATTTACCTGGATTTTTTTCAGCATCTCCAAAATTTCTTGTATTATTCCTCTTTTTGGTACTTAGCCAGCCTCTGTGGGAATGGTGCGGGGGGTCTCTTCTTCCCAATGATGTGGGTATTTTCTTTGTCAGCTACAACCTCAAGTACCGATTCGTGGGCTATCTCAGCCTCTCTCTCAGCCTCAATCTGTGTGTTATGTTCTTCCTAGGCAGGCTGTACTGTCACCTCCGTCAGTTTCGTTGACTTATCCAGCTCACTGGGCACTGGTACAAGTGTCTCACATGTCTGCTTTCTCGAGCCCTCTCTTACTCCAAGTCTAAGTCTCTACCATTACGTAGACTCACTGCCATCAGCTGTTTCGGGCCTTGATCTTTTGGATTTAATTGAGTGTCTGTAGGTAATGTCCCATGAGGACGATTATATTATTCAAAGACATCGAAATCTGGCCCATCTGCACTTCAATATTCTTAATGGCTGAATCATGTGCATCTACTCTTTTACTGATTTATGCATTTAACCTAATAACCTGCTGCGGCATTGCCTCAAGTCTAGCAAACTCATCTTCTTGTCATCCACCATATTGTTGCTGAGGAGGATGATACCTCTGCTGCTGCTGAGGATGATGATACCCCTGCTACTGATTTTGATTATTATATCCCTGTGGACTTGGATAAGGCTCCATATTGTTGTGAGGTCTTATATCTTCCATGTTTCCATTGTTGAGTTGTGGCTGGCCTGGCCTGTACGGCTGATTTTGTTGGCCCCAATTTTGACCACCGTGTCTCTGGCCACCATAATTAGCCACATAATTGATGTCCTAATGGTAGTGATGATGATCTCTTTCTGCATCCCACTAGTTACCAACTGGATGACTAATGCAAGATGTGCATAAGACCCCATTGGTAGTATCTACAATGTGTACCTACTGCTTTTGTCCTAACTCTTCCACCTTTTTGGTGAGTATACTCATCTGTGTCATTAACGTGGCCATGTTTGCAGCAAGAGTATTGGATGGATCTAAGGGCACTGAGTGAACCACTGGAGTGATAGGTGCATTCCTGGTTGTCCACCCTGAATTTTGTGCCATCTTGTCAAGCAGACTTTTCTCCATGTTTTGCTAAAAATGCTCCACCAGCTGAAGCATCAACATTACCCTTCACGCTATCTGACAATCCCATGTAAAATCGTTGTCCCAACATCAGATTTGGAATACCGTGGTGTGGACATATAACCAACATCCCTTTGAATCGTTCCCATATTTCATACAGTGTCTCCATTGGTCTCTATTTGAAACTCAAAATTTCATCAATTTGTTGAGCAGTCTTGTTGGGTGGGTGGAACTTGTTCACGAATTGCTTGACTAACTCCTCCCAAGTTGTTATGGAATTAATGGGAAGTGAGTTTAGCCAGGTCTGGGTAGCTCTTATCACTAAGAATGGAAGCAATAACAGCTTGATTGCTTCCTGAGTTACGTTGGGCTGCCTTTGAGTTTTGCAGATTGACAGGAAATTCTTCAAGTGCTGTTGAGGATCTTTGACTTGTGACCCCGAAAATAGTCCCTTATTTTGCAACAACTATAGCATGTTGTTCATGATTTGAAACGATTCAGCCTGTATCTGCGGGACTAAAATCGATGTGGCCAAGTTCTCTACTGTGGGTTGTGCCCAGTCATATAGCGTAGCCTCTGGCACAAGAGGTGTACTGGCGCTACTGAGAACTCTTATTACCGTAAATCTCTCTCGAGTAATCACGATAATTTACTAGACACACTCTCCTGAGTTACGCTAGCTGGCTTTGTTTATTACAGCTCAATTTAGATTGCACCCAAGGCTTTGTTATCCCTAATCCCGCCTTTAAACCCTCGATTATCGATCCCTCATATACTTTGGTAGTGGTGTTGTTCAACAATTACCTAAATATGAACTCTCTCCTAAGTTATGCACACTAAATACGCACAACTAATTGAGGATCCTATCAATTAACCACAACAAGAAAGTAGTTGAACAAATAGAGATTAAACTGGGCAAACTATATTAACATCATCCTTCAATAGGTTCCATCAAAAACTTAGACTAAATATTTAGCTACTCATACTAGTGTTCATCATAACAATAGTCAAATTCATCACAAATAGTAAAACACAAAAGGAAGAAAGGAAAAACTCAATGTTGAATTATCCTCCTTGCCTTTTACCTCTCCTTGCCTTTAACTAAGCTATAAAAACCTTGATAATAATCCCTTGGGTGAGCTGGACCTTCTATAGGTTACGTGGATTTACCCCCGAACTTCCACGTTTACCCCTGAACTTTATTTTTTCGGAACTGAGCTAGCGCGGTCGCACTAATGACCGCGCATATGGCCTACCATTCTGCCTCGAATTCCTGGGCTAGCGCGGTCGCGCTAGTGGCCGTGATAGTCTAGGTCATCATGTCAGCTCTTCTTTCTCACGTCTTCCCACGTACTCAGCTCCTAGGGGCTTCCCTTACTTCAATTTAGCTCCAAGTACAGTTATAAGTACTCATACATGCCACTCACTCCTGCTAAACATGAAATTCACAATTAGAGCCAATTTATCATCATTTAACTATCTTATAACAGTGAAACATAATCAAGCTGGGGCATAAACAATTGCCAAATTACATGAATCTAGCCTATTATCAGTCGCAGTTCCTGCATTTCACCAAGCCATCGCCTCGATGGGAATGCAATTTACTTTGGAGGAGTCGTCCGATAGGGTCGTGCTCCATCGGTACAGGTTAGAGATTCATCCCGGGATATGGTCGTGAGGGAGGAGATTTCTTCTTTACCGGTTTATCACTTCTTGGAGGAGTCTTCTAACGGGGACGAACCTTCGCTGAGAAGAAAAAAGAGGGTAGAGGTCGAGAAAAATGTGGTCATTGAGGCTGATAAGAGTAGGATGGGTACGTCGGGGATGACATATGTACCCATATTTACGGTGGATGCTATCTTGGCAGGGAGGTCTCCCCGGATAGAAGGAGTTTACCGAGGATGAGGGTTTGTGTGCTCCACTGGGGGTGCGTCTTCTACTGTTGGAGGGGGCTTACGCGTTGACAATGATGGCTTGAGTTCAGACGTCGACCCGAGGGATGTTCGAGAGTTTTTGGAGCATCATACTTGCGTAGAGGTTAGAATGGAGGGGTTTTATCAATAAATAGATGTCCCCGGGGACTACGACTTGCTGTCGAATTGTGATCAAATAGCGTCAATTTTTCCCCTTTTGTGTGCTTCCCCTGAGAGTAAGGCACTTAGAGTGATGAGAGATGTAGAGTTGTCAAGGAGCATTTTTGGCATGGCTCTGCAGGTAAATGTCTTTCCTTTCTTTTCGTCGTTAGATTTGTTTTGCTATTTTTGGCCCATCCTTTTGTTTTAACTTTTTTTTCTTCTGTTTAGACCTTTATCATGGAGATCGAGCGTGAGTCGGGAAAGGAGGAGGACGACCCTCTACAACAAGATGTCTTCTAAGTATCAAGAATATCGCACCAAGCATTATGCGATGGCCGACATCTACAATCGGGATCCCGACATCCAACTGTTCCACGAAGGGCTTAAGTAAAGGGAGGATCACTTGGCCCGTAAGGTCGAGGAGCTGTGGGAGCGAGACAAGGACCTTATGAAAGTCGTTGACCATAGCAGTGATCTTGAGGCAGCCCTTAAGGTCAGGGAAGATGAGCTAGAAATAAGTAGGAGAGTAGTGGCCGAAAATGCTGACCTCCATGCAATGGTGGCCAATTTGACTGCTGAACTGGGTACGAAGACGATAGAGGTCGATGAACTTAAGGGTAAATTGAGAACGAATGCTGATAGATTGGCTCATGCTGAAAGGGAGAGGGCGACTGCCATCTATGAGGCAACGGTTTTAGAAGACGCCCTCCATGTTTGTAGGTTGGAACGGACCCAGAAGATAGAGGTGTCTACGCTTAAGATAGTGGGACTTGAGGGGCGTATTCAAGGGTTGGAGGTGGAACTGTCCGCGTTAAATGAGCAAGTGGCTTCTTTGAGAACGGGGGTCGTGGCACGACGGTCGCAACCCTCTATATCTCGTGCTTCGGCTGATCCTGTCGTGCCTCGTGAGGCATGCAGGTACGATCCCTTTACACCTGGTGGGGATGATATTAATTTTGATGATGCGAACAGACTTGCCTCTGACTCTTGGTCTGAGGACGTGCATACCATCGAAAATGATGAGTAGTATTTTGTTTGTATTTACTTTTGCTTCGCCATTTTTTCAAGGGAGTCTTTGAGCCTTTTGTAAAGACAAGTACTTGTAATATATTTGCCGTAACAAAAATTATTTTTGGTCGTGTACCTTTGAGTTCTTTCCTTTTCCAGGTTTGTCAGTCGATGGCCTCTACACAGTTATGTTACTCCGAATCTTTGCTGAAATGTTGAACCTGTTGTGTTGAGTTTAATTGAATTCTTTATGTTAGCAATGGCCTTGACTGTAGGGGTATTACTTTCAAGCTAGTGCCAAAGTAGTACCTCGTCATGGTTCGAGTGAAGTCGAATTCTCTCCTTCGATGATGGCTTTAGACATTGGGATATTATTTTTGAGCTGGTGCCAAAGTAGTATCTCGTCGTGGTTCGAGTGAGGTCGAACCCTTTACTTCGATGATGACCTTATCCATTGGGATGTTACTTTCGGGCTGGTGCCGAAGTAGTATCTCGTCGTGGATCGAGTGGGGTCAAACCCTTTACTTTGATAATGGCCTTAGCCATTGAGATGTTACTTTCGGGCTGGTGCCGAAGTAGTATCCCGTCGTGGTCCAAGTGGGATCTAACCCTTTAATTCGATGATGGCCTTAGCCATTGGGATGTTACTTTCGAGCTGGTTCCGAAGTAGTATCTCGTCGTTGTTCGAGTGAGGTCGAACCCTTTACTTCGATGATGGCCTTAGCCGTTGGGATGTTACTTTCGAGCTGGTGCCGAAGTAGTATCCCGTCGTGGTTCGAGTGAGGTTGAACCCTTTACTTCGATGATGGCCTTAACCATTGGGATGTTACTTTCGGGCTGGTGCCGAAGTAGTACCCCTTCATAGTTTAAGTGATGTCAAACTCATTTCTTTAACGATGGCCTTAGCCATTGGGATGATACTTTCAGGCTGGTGTCGAAGTAGTATCCCGTCGTGGTTCAAACTATGTCGAACTCATATCTTTGATGATGGCCTTAGCCATTGAGATGTTACATTCGGGCAGGTGTCGAAGTAGTATCCTGTCATAGTTCGAGTGATGTCGAACTCATTTTTTTGACGACGGCCTTAGCCATTGGGATGTTACTTTTGTCCGGTGCCGAAGTATTATTCCGTCATGGTTCGAACTATGTCGAACTCATATCTTTGATGATGGCCTTAGACGTTGTATCTACTAGAGTGTCGCATATGACGATTTTATTCATGCATTAGAGACGCGTGTTGATTTCGTGTACATAATAGAGTGACTATATTCCTATAGGAAATATATATTGACTCCATGCATACAATGGAGATTCTCTATACCTACAATAGATATACATGTCGACTTCGTACTTACAATGGAGATTCTTTATACCTAGTCCCTTCATTGCTTGGCCTGGAGATAACGTCAGTAGGCGGGGCAATGAACAATACTTCGGACTTCTAGACGTCTTCCTCGTCGCCTCATTAAAAACCGCCCCGAGAAAACCAGATTGGGACAAAACCCGGGTGAGGGAAAAAAAGTACGACTTAAGCGACGTCTCTTTTTAGAAGTGAAAGTATTTGAGGTGGGCGACATTCCAGTTATTTTGTAGTAGTTTCCCTTCCATTGTATCTAATTGGAATGCTCCTTTGTTTGCTACTGCTGTGATTTTATATGTCCCATCCCAGTTTGTTCCCAATTTCCCTTCATTCGGGTCTTTCGATGCTTGTGTTTTGGCTTTGAGAACATAGTCTCCGACCCTAAGTAGTCGTACTTTGGCCTTCTTGTTATAGTACCTTAGAAGCTTGTTGTTTTTGGGCAATCATTCTTATGTGATCTATATCCCTTTGCTCCTCGACTTCATCCAGGTCTTGTAATCTGCTCTCATCGTTTCTTGGTCCGCTTTCACTAGAGTATCTCAGGCTAGGTTCTCCGACCACGACAGGTATAACTGCGTCAGTCCCGTAGACTAACGAATACGATGTCTCGCCTGTTCTGGTTTTTGACATGGTATGGTATGTCCATAGTACCTCTGGTAGCATTTCTAGCCATAACCCCTTGGCGTCCTCGAGCTTCTTCTTCAACATAGTTAATATTGTTTTGTTAGAGGATTCAGCTTGTCCGTTACCAGCCGAATGGTATGGCGTGGAGAGTATCCATTTTTCAAAAAATTCTATCGTTTTCTTCCTGACGAACTGAGGTCCGTTATCGCAACTGAATTCTTTGGGAATGCCGAAGCGGCGTATTACATTTTTCCATATGAATGCGATGAATTCTTGCTCGCGTATTTGGGTGTACGCACCTGCGTCCACCTATTTGAAAAAATAATCAGTTAAAACCAAAGGAAACGTACCTTACATCGGCCTGCTGGGAGGAGTCCGACGATATCCATTCCCCATTTTATGAATGGCCATGGCAAAGTGACGAAATGCAGGAATTCTCCTGCTTGGTGTATCATAGGGGCATATTTTGGCATTGTTCATATTTCTTGACGTGATCCATGGCTTCTTTTTTCATGGTAGGCCAGTAGTATCCTGCGCGGAAGAGGCATCTGATGAGGGCTCGGTTTCCTGTATGGGCACTGTAGTGACCCTCGTGCACTTTTTCTAGCACCCGCCTTGTTTGATTTGGCCCAAGGCATTTGGCCAGTGGACCGCCGAACGTCCTTTTGTAAATGTCATGGTTTACGAAGTTGTACCTGGCCACCTGTATTCGAAGCATTTTGGCTTCTTTCTTATCTTGCGGGAGCGTACTCTCCTACAAATATGTTATGATACGATTGCGCCAGTCCCAAGTTAAATTTATAGAATGTACCTCGACCTGGTCTATTGAGGAATGGAGGAGGGTGACCACATTTTCTTTGATAATATTTTTGGTAGCTGCCGCAAGTTTGGCGAGACCGTCTGCTTCGATGTTCTGCGCTCGGGTTATCTGGTCGAGGCGGCATTCGTCGAATTCTGTTAGTAGTTTGTGAATTGTTGTTTGGTACTTCTACTGTCTCTGCTCTTTGATTTGGAAAGTCACAGTGACTTGATTTACCACGAGTTGGGAGTCATAGTGAAGGACGATTCGTCGAGCACCAAACTTGAGGGCTAATTTCAATCTTGCAATTATGGTCTCATACTCGGCCTCGTTGTTAGTCAGTTTAGGATACTGTATGGATTGGCGAATCACTTCGCCCGTAGGGACTTTGAGAACGAGTCTCAGTCCCAATCCCGACGCATTAGATATGCCGTCGTGTAGAGAACCTAGAGGTCGGATCGTGCAGAAGTGCAAAGCACTACTTGCTCGACCTCGGGAAGTATTTGTGCGCTGAAATCGGTGACAACTTGTGATTTATTGCCGTTCACGATTGGTATGTTTTGTCGTGCTCGCTCAATTCTATGGCCCATTTGGCCAACCTACCCGATAGCTCGGGTTTGTGCAGGATGCTCCTGAGGGGGAAGGTTGTTAACACCTTTATGGGGTGGCATTGAAAATATGGTCTAAGCTTTCGTGAAGCTACGATTAACGTTAGAGGTAATTTTTCAAGGTGGGGGTACCTCATTTCGGCATCAATTAAGGTTTTGCTGATATAGTAAATTGGAGATTGTGTACCTTTGTTTTCGCGGACTAAAATAGCACTTACCGCGACTTCAGAGACCGCTAGGTATACCAGGAGGCACTCGCCTGGATTTGCCTTGATGAGTAATGGCAGCGAGGACAAGTACGCTTTCAGTTTTCTTAAGGCATCGATGCATTCTGAATTCCACTGAAGTCTGTGATACTTCCTTAATATATTAAAAAAATTATGGCATCTATCTAATGACCGTGAGATGAACCTCGACAGGGCGACTATTCGTCCTGTCAATTTTTGTACCTGCTTTTTGCTGGTTAATGTTTTGGTTATTCCTTCGATGACCTTGATCTGATTTGGGTTGACTTCGATGCTTCTTTGCGACACCAAAAAGCCAAGGAAATTACCCAAGGTTACGCCGAAGGTGCATTTTTTGGGATTTAATGTCATGCCATATTGCCTCAGTATGCCGAAGGCTTCCTTCAGATGATCAATGTGATCTTCTTTCCTTTTCGACTTCACTACCATGTCGTCGATTTAAATCTCCATGGTCTTACCGAGTTGATCTTTGAACATTTTGGTGACTAACCTTTGGTATGTTTCCCCCGCATTCTTGAGTCCGAACGGCATGACTTTGTAGCAGTACGTTCCCCAATGAGTAATAAAGGTAGTTTTTTCTTAGTCTTCCTCTGCCATTAGAATTTGATTGTAACCAAAATAGGCATCTAAGAATCTTAACAACTCGTGCCCCGTCGTTGCATCGATGAGCTGGTTGATGTGTGGTAACAGAAAGGAACCTTTTGGGCATGCTTTGTTTAGGTCGATAAAGTCGATACACATCCGCCACTTTCCATTTTTCTTTTTTACCATGACCACATTGGTGACCCACTGAGGATACTTTGATTCTCGGACGGAGCCATTAGCGAGCAGCTTATCGACTTCTTCGCTAACTGCATCGTTGATTGCAGCGTTAAACTTTTTCCTCATTTGCCGCACATACGGGTAGAGAGGGTAGACATTCAGCTTGTGTGCGACGATGTCTCTTGGGATGCTCGGCATATCTGAATGGGAGAAGGCAAACAAATTGGCATTGTTAGTTAAGAATTTATGGAACTTACCTGGTTCTGAGAGTTTGTTCCCGATATAAGCTTTTTTCATGCCATCATTGTCTAGTTGGACGGGATCGAGGTCCTCTACGGTTGCCTTGCAGGCTTTTATGATATCTAGGTCTTTGATAGCCTCTATTTGTACGTCGGGTTTGGTTCCCGATATGGATGATTGCTATGCTTCTGCACTTGCTCCATTTAGTTGCTGGGTGTGTGCACAATCTTGGGCGATTCGGTAACATTCTTGGGCGGTGTGTTTCTCGCCCGGGATGCTGAATATTCCCCATGGACTAGGAAATTTAATTATTTGATAGAAATTTGATGGGAAAATTCGCATGGCATGTATCCATGGGCGCCATATGATAGTGTTGTAGGTTTTTTCTTAGTTCATGACGTGAAACGTTGTTTCCACAGTGACTTCTCTAGCCAGAACGGGCAACACTATCTCTCCAGAGGTTTGTTCAACTACATTATTAAAACCCGTTAGTGTTATGCATCGTGATATTATTTTATCCTCGAGTCTCATCTGTACGAGGACTAGAGGGCAAATAATACACGCGCCGCTTCCATCATCCACCATTATTCTATTTACATCGGTATTCGTGACACGTAAAGTTATAACCATAGCATCATAGTGAGGGAAAGACAAACCATTGGCATCTAACTTATCGAAGATGATACTATCTTCGTGGTCGTCGTACCTTTCGTGAGCGACTGTCCGTTTGAGTTTGTGTGTAGTGGTGAACTTTACATGGTTGATTGCCATATCATCACCACCGCTGATGATCATTTGTATAGTACGAGCGAGTGAAGGTGGTTTTGGGGGTCCCTAAGGTTGGTCGCGCCTTCGAGCGAAGTCAACCCGTCCTCGATCGCTCAACAGTTCTTTCAGGTGTCCATGGTTTAGCATTCTTACTACTTCCTGCCGCAGGCCTACGCAGTTTTCGGTCTTATGCCCCCTTTTCGGATGGAATTCGTACAGAACATTCAATTTTTGGGTGCTCAGGTCAGATTTCATCTTTTGTGGCCATTGCACCTTTGTGCCGAGCTTTTCTAGTGCATACACTATTTCTGAAGGAGAGACACAAAAGTTATGAGCAGATAATAGTAGAGGCATACCTATTTCATTTTGGTGTGGTGTGGCATGTCAAGGAGTGATGTCTGCGTGTCATGGAGGAAGTGGGATGGATGTCCGGATGTAAGGCTGATGCCTCTCTCGACTGAAGCGGGGTAGTTGATCCCTTCGGCCATCATTACAGCGATCTTTCCTTGTTTCGGTTTGGACTGATGTCAGCCGTTAGATCGGACCGTTGAGGTCGTCCTCGTCAGCCCTTATGTCGGCATAATAGGCGTTATGGATTTCTTCCCAAGTGGTGGGAGGGTATTTCATAAGCCTATTTAACAGCTTTTTGGTCGCTTTCGACCCATTCCCGTTTAAACCATTTTGGAAGGCTACTACCACCACCCCTTCTGATACGTTCGACAGTATTATTCTCACCCTGTTGAATCTGTCTAGGAAGTTCCTGAGCCTTTCGCCCTTCATCTGTCTAAGGGCGAAGATGTCGTTTACCCTGGCTTCCGCCTTTTTTGCTCTTGCATGAGCGATGACAAATTTGTTTGCCATTTCTTCAAGTGTTAAAATTGATCGTGCTGGCAGTTGTGAGTACCAAGTCAGTGCTCCCTCTGTCAGGGTTTTGCTTAACTTTTTTAGCAACACAGATGAAACTTGTTCTTTCGACAGATCGTTGCCTTTTACGGCTGTGACGTAGTAGATTATGTGATTTTCTGGGTTTGTAGTAACATCATGTGTTTTCAAGTATGGTTGCATTTCGAAGGTTTTTGGAATGGCGTGGGGGGCTGCCCCTTCATTGTATGGTTGCTCGACGAATCGGCCGACGTCCCATTTTGGTAGCAACTTCGGAGCGCCCGGTATTTTATCAACCCTTTCTTGTTGCTCCTTCATCTGATCATGGAACGTCTTGTTCTCGTTTTCCATTTCCTCCATTTTCTTTAGGATGGCTGCGAGTGCGTCGCTACCTGCATCAACAACAATATGAGTGTTACCTGTTCATGGAGTTTCTAGTTCGCCGGTGACTGTTGCGGCGTCTGCGTGTATTGTGCCTCCGATATTCCTTTGAGCAAGTTTATCAAGTATGTTGCTCATAGTGTTTGTCATCCACTCTTCCAATAGCCTTTTCACAACTGGCGGTGCTTCTCCTTTTATGGATGTTGAGGCTCTCTTTTCGCGTGAAGCAGTCACGCTTTTGTGCGGGGGAGGTGAGGTATCTTCCTCAGGTGTAGCGCTCGGTGTCGTGTTTTTGTTATCCTCCCTATCGGCTTCGTTGATGGAATCTAGAAGGTTGTTTGTGTCACCTCTATTGATTTTAATCTTACGTCTCCCTTTCCTGCCATTGTCGGTTTTTGGAAGGATAGGAAGAGGCGATTATCCCTTTCAAGGATCTAAATGAAACTAAAATCTTAGCTAAAGAAATTCCCACAGACGGTGCCAAACTGTTTGCCGTAAAAGATATTGAGACCTTTTTGGTTAAATTAATTAATGAAGATGGGGAGGTAAATCTCAGCTAAGTGTAATAAAATCTAGACCGAGTAGTGTAAGAGAAAGACAAGAAGAATGATGCTTCCTAATATGTTGGAACAAAATGATTATTCATAAATGCACGAATTTCAAATGTAAAGGAATATAGCAATAAATGCGATTAGTCAAGACCAAGGGTAATGTAAGGATTTTTTATTTGTAATCAGCCAAAAGCCCTTTTTACAGAGTGTTCTCTTCCCTTTTATAGGGGACAATCCCCCTTTTTACCCGAAAAAAAGGTACAACACAAGGAATATTCGAAAGGCATATTCCTATTGTTCCCTATCATGCTAACACGACTACAGACATCGTGCATTCTCTAGCCACTGTTAGTCGTCACCCTTCATAACGATCGAAGGATGTTACATTTTAAGAACCTCGCTCTTTGCTACACTCGGTAATGGTCATGGTCGTCCAAATTTCGACTTATACACTTATCATCTTCTTGAGCCGAGGGTCTACTAGAAACAACATCTTTACTTTCTACGGGTAAGGGTAAGGTCTGCATCATAGTATCCTTTCCAGACCTCATTTGTGGAACTCCACGGAATTTGTTGTTGCAATATTTTGGAGGCCCGCCATAGGAAAGTTAGTGGAAGGGGTAAAAATATCGATTATGATACAACGTTTGACAGAAATTTGTCATTTTAACCAAACTTTAGAATATACTAAATGACTGTCACTAATAATAAAACGAGCAAAGATAAATTACGAATTTTGATGGATTGTCAAAACTTGTGATCTAAAAGAAAAAAATTATCAGTGATTATCGTGTGTCCCAAAACGGATGCTCATGTTGAAAACCAAAACAATATTTCTTTCGAGAAAATGAATTCGCATTCAAGTTCCAAATTGGCTAGAATAAAAGTAGTATATTTTGTCCTACTGTTGGATCCCTAAATCAGAAGTTTGTTCAGTTTGAAGATGAGAAAGCCAATTGGGGACCTCAAGAAATTCTCCTCTCAGCCATTCCCATCAGTTTGATTAATGACCACATGATATGGTTTAACCAAAGAAATACAAGGAACAAGAAAAGGCTGGTGGGAATCGAATGCAACGTATCAAGATCCCTGCATTCGTTAACCTTTCACATAATAGGTGTAAGTTCAATTCTCGTTACGTCTTTTTTCCAACTCCCCATCTTCGACCCCCTTTATACGTAATAGCCAAAAATAAAAATAAAAATCTTTTACAAGAAAATTTCAAGGATAAGCTCCAAAATCAATAAACTAATGTGTAACGCTTGAGATAGCGATTTTTTGCTATGTCTATGCGCAGGACTAGAATTCATGAGTTCTAATGTGTGGCTTTTGGCTGAATGTGAGAAATATGAAGGAGATGGAGATGGAGATAATGCCAAATCAGTTGGTGGAGATGCCATTGATAACCCTGTATGTTGACTCTGGTTACCTACATACCCAAAGAAAAATACCTATTTTAGGACTGAAATTAAAATAAGTCTTAAAAGAGGAATCATCTTTTCAAGAATTGGGATATGATTTATTACCTAAACACTTGACATCAGTTGAATTCATCAAACTGCCAACAAAACAAAGAGATATATTAGTTTCATTTAATTGTTTGCGTGGAGGTATATGCCATTTTATTAATACCTTCTAAAAGTTTTGCCACCAAGATGTCCTCGATAAATGCAGGCTGTAACGTTGCAATTACCAAATGCTGTATGCTTTTCGTGCCTTTCTCCGATAAAGAGATTGGAGTCTTTGCACTGTAAATGCGAACATTTATCCACAATTCCTGAAGCTGAACACTCCATGCTGTTCGATCAAACATCAAACGATAAAGTGTTCGAAATTAATTTAAACTTGAAATTGATAGCAAATACGTATCATGATTATCGAGTTTGAAGCATTGGTCACCTGAGATCTGTAGGTCTGCAGCCACATTTGATGCAGTTATTAGCAGTTAAAGCATAAGAACCATTCGGAACTATTAGGCTTTCGTTGTACCAATTCAGATTTGCTGATGAACATGCTACAGAGGACATAATCTTAGTGGGCAGAAGAATAAAATAAATATAAGGTTTAAATTTACTATACAAATTATCTTACTTTTAACATCTATTATACTTTGGGGTTATACATACCCTTGCCATTTGCAACTCATCTCTTATTTGTCATTGACTTAAATGAAACACCAACATGGACAGAGTGGATTCCACGTGTCCGCTCTATATTTAAGTACTATGGCTTAAGGCAGTGGCAGAGGCAAGGACTTTTGGATTATGTTAAGGGAATTCAAAATATAATATATAAAGGTAAAAATTAAATTTTACCTTATATATACAATGTAATTTTTCGGCGAAGAAGATTCGGATAAACCTCCTTCCACACCCCTAAATCTGCCCCTGGCTTAAGGTTACCTCTGTTGTACTTCAAGTTGGAATTTTATTAGGGACAAATGCAGTACGAGAGGATTTACTAACGAAAAGAGTACGAATATCTCAATGTATAACATCCGATAAAATTAAGATATTGTGTACAATAGACCCTTGTGGTTGGGGTTCAAGCCGTGTGTATTGAAGGGGAACCTTGGTGTAACTGGTAAAGTTGTTGTCATGTGGACAGGAGGTCACGTGTTCAAATCGTGAAAATAGCCTTTTGCAAAAATGCAGGGTAAGGTTGCATACAATATCACTTATGGTCCGGCCCTTTTTCGAACCCCGCACATAGCGGAGCTTAGTGCAGCTAATTGCCCTTTTGTATAGTAAAATCATACTTTTGACCCTTTCCCAATAAAATGTAGTATTAGTAGGTTTCTTTAAAAGTAACTTTGTGTGTGTGTGTCTCTAAAGAGGGGGGGGGGGGGGGTGGTTTACTTACCAGCAAGAGGAATAGCCAGAATATCTCCAGGATCAATTTGAGGTTGACCTAGTCCATTTATGATCACCAAATTCCCAACTGTGACACCATACTCAGCTGCAATTTTTGTTAAGTCATCTCCACTCTGCACCACATATGACATGTACACACTGGCTACACCATTATTACTATTATTGAAACATGTACATGGCAAAGGAATCACAAAACTCTGTCCACTGGCTAAAGGATGTTCTGCATCAACTCCATTAGCAATACCAATCTGTTCTGCACTGACAAGTCCTCCATACAGTTCTGATATTGACATTAAAGTATCAGCTACTCCAATCGTGTAATGAGTAGACGAAGATCGTCGTATGCCATCAACACATGAACAAAAAACAGGTACCTTAAGAAAAGATTTTTCTGGTAGGATTTGGTTTACTTGATTTGAATCAATAGAGTTAGCTGCTAAAAGATCAGATACATTGACTTTAAACCTGAATGCTATTTCAGAAATCTTGGAGTCCAGTGGAAGGCGATACAAGAGATAAGAGGAACATGAATCAGATGCATTACATGGTTCAAACACAGATTTTGCTACCATAAATTGTGGTAGAAAAAGAATCAGAATTGAGAGTAGAATAGGGAAAAGAACTTTGCTTGTCATTTCTGCTCGACGTGAATGGGGTAACAAAGGACAATGTTTCAATATTTGTAATTCTTGTTGTTATATTTGATTTAGGTTTTCTTGAATTAAAGTTGGTTAGGTGAAGAAATTATTAGGGCAGACAGACAGCAATGCAAAGATAACTGGGATTTTTGTAGAAACTATGGCATTAAATATTGGAGGACCAGAGCTGAGTTCTTGAAAAAAGCAGGCAATTGTCAGTTGGCAGTCATTTTGCACTTCCAATGTTAATTGCTGAGAAATGTTGGCATTCACATGCAGTTTTCATTATTTAAGCTATACTGTCAAATAAATATTAGTATCACTTATCATAAGTATGATATAAATTTCAAATTCTTTTTTTTTTTTGCTCGTCTATTTCAAGTCACCATGTGTTAAAGAATCAAGACATGCATCAATTTGTTCTTTAATTGTGACAGGAGATAAAGAGCCTGTTTGGACATAAGAATTTTTTTATTTTTTTTGAAAATAGTGTTTGGCCATAAATTTTTTAATTTTCACTTAAAAATAAATTTTTGAATTTTCTAAAAATTTGAAAAACTATAAAAAAATTATTTTTCAAAATTTTTCACTTAGATCAATCGGAAAACTTAAAAAATAACCAAAAATTATATTCATGTCCAAACACAACTCTAATTTTCAAATACTATTTTCATTTGGAAAAAAAAATTCACTTTTTTGGAATTTTACAATTTTTACGCCCACTAAATGCATACTCTTCGCATTCTCATTTATTTATCATTTAACTATATTAAATAATCTTAATCCAAGGCAAATTTCGATCGGTAGAAACTACATGAAAGTACTATGAATTGCATGTATTTTCGGCATATCAAAATGATATAAGTGTATTATTAGAATTTATTTAAAAAAGAAAATTGTTTGACTTTTGAAAAAATAAATGTAACAACTAGGATTATATTGGACTAGCAGGTATGCCATTACTTCAGTTTATTTCCTTTCAACCTTGTCCCTTCAAAAAATAAGACCCCTTTCCTAAAATGACAAATAATTATTTCCCTGAACAACTCAAATACTATAAATGGACAGTTGGACACATATCACTATTGACATGATTTTTTAACCTTCCTTTTGTCCTTTTTCAAAACAACATTCCAAAATTTTCTCCATAAAATCGAATTGAATACATGGAATAAAACATTTTACTTTTGAATTAAGATAAGTCTATCCTGATCAACTTAAATAAATGGAGTAATTCAAAATTTTGCTGGTTATCCTTTAAATCAAATACTCATGATAAGGTTAACCTGTAACATGCAATGTTTTTATATTCCATTGTAGATCTATATCACATAATCAGTAGGACTATGAGCCTGTTTGGATTGGCTTAAAAGCTGGTCAAACCAGCTTTTAAGCCATTTTTAGATGTTGGGAGTGTTTGGTAAAACAGAAAATAGCTTTAAAAAAGTTAAAACTGGTTTAAAAAAAGCCAAAAGCTACAAGTTGATTGATCCCAACTTTTTTTTTTCAGCTTAAAAGCCAACTATCTTTGACCAAATATTTTACCCTCTTATCCCTAATAATACTTATTATTCCGAAAATGTCCTTCACAACAAAATCCCAATTTAACTCTATTCTTTCCGGTTATCTATTCATGTGGCTTCCTACCTTATTTCTTCATTTTGCTCTTTTCTTTCTGGTTCTTCTCCAATTGGTAACACTTGATTTGATTCACATTTTGAGTTTTTACTTTATTTTTTTTGTCCAACGCCACTCATTTAGAAGGGATTATCTAAAGTATTTCCCAACTGTTTTCTTTTCATTTCATACTATTTTCTTATATCAATATTCATACAATTCACATGTTTCCCAATAAGCTTGGAATTTCATGAAATAAATAAAAGATTACATTGTTGAAAGAAGTGAAAAATAAGAGTTCAACAATTATATTTATAAAAATTATCTTGGTGATCAGTTTAAATATTAATTATTTCATATTTATATTAATAAGTTTAAAATAAAATACTATAGTAATAAGCTTATTTATAGTGTTAACAGCTTTAAGGATATTTCAGTCATTTTAATAGAAAAAGTGTTTATCAACACTTGTTTACCAAACATTTTAATAGTTTTTTTCCAGCTCCATCACTTTTATCCAAACACATAACTGCTTATTTATAAAACCAGCTTCAGCACTTAAAAAGTACTTTTAAGCAATTGGGTTTAAAAGCTACTTTTTTTAAGTCAATCCAAACGGTCTCTATGTTATCTCAGTGTGAGTCAATAGTTATTAAGGGGCCGTATTCGTCATTACTGACAAAATAACAGGGATAAATTTTCTAATATTCGAAAATATAGGGCCAATTGTAACATACCTTCATACTTATGCATCTTTCACTTTTCCCCTATTCGTCAGATAAAGGGTTAAGCACGCGCCGCCAAAAATTTAAATCTCCCGGGAACATGGGCCGAACTGGCGACGGCAGATATCCACCGTCGGAGAAGCCTTATCGGTCTTCCGATTCAAAGAGAAGTAGAACTAGTCAACACGACGTTGGTCAACACCGTAGCAAAAAGAAGCAAAGAGTAACAATACGTCAAACTGAGACTGAAACTGAAACCCTAACCCTGAATCATACTTCCACTTCTTATACCCATACATATGCAACTTCCTCCACTTATTCGTACAATAGGCGCAAAGAAAAACGGCATAAAGGAAAATCAAAGAGGACGAGTGCAGAGGATAAGCGCAAGTGGGTTTATTCTAATCACGATGTTTCCCCATATCTAGGTTAGTTACGAATTTATACAAAATTTCTTTTGTTACAATCCAAATATTGAATATTATTTGTTTTCTTAATTTGGGAAGTGCATTGCCTTTTTGTTATGTCTGAATAGTCACCTCGATTTTGCAGATAGGGTTATTTTTATGTCGTATAATATACTAGGGGTACAAAATGCAGCTGCTCATGAGGATCTGTACCACAATGTTGCTCCAAAATATTTGGACTGGGACTACCGCAAGCGGCTGATTCGCAAGGAAATTAGAGAATATAATGCGGGTATAATGTGTTTCCAGGTAAGTTTTAATTTCAAATTTTCTAGCTTTCTGTATCTTTATTCATCAAAAAAGGAAGGGGAAGAAAATGAGCTGAGAGACTATGAAATAAATAACATTGTAGTTGAAATTATTGTTTCATTATCTTCTTAGAAAGTGCATTACTTGCTAAACACTTTATGAAGATGTTCGGCCTATTTAGAGAAACTTACTTATACTCGTATGCCCGCAGGAGGTTGATTGTTATGATGATTTAGATTATCTCCTCAAGAAAGAGGGCTTCAAAGGAGTTTATCAGGTGCATTATAATTTATAATTATAGCTGAAATTCTTTAGGGATGATCTGTATGACTTTTTTATCACATAACGAATCAAATGTGTGTTTTATTTTTTCCTTTACCAGGCTCGTACAGGTGATGCATGTGATGGTTGTGCTATATTTTGGAACAGAGAACTGTATGGCCTTGATTTTTTCTTAATTTCTTTCAGATTTTGTTGTTTCTTAGTAAGCTGTAGATTCTTCTTATGGGATATGAAAACTTATAGCTAAAAGCTTTGTTTTTTGCTTATCAATATTGGTTATTTTCTATGGAAATTGAAAACCGACTGCTATGAGCTTTTCCTACTAGCTTATCCAATTTATTCTACTCTCATATTACAAATATATATCTGGTTGCAGATTTGACCTTCTGCACGAGGAGAGCATAGAATTCCAGAAGTTTGATCTACGCAATAATGTTTGCCAACTTTGTGTTTTCAAGGTAAACCTGCTATGTGTCATATTTAGAATATTAAATTTCTATTTGGTGTTTTTGCTCTAAGTATGACATTATCTCTTTCTTTGGCATTTCCAATTTGCTTCTTAAGATTCTAATAGTACTAAGTACTAACTTTACTAAAAGAAGGTTGCTTTGGATTGTTAGTAATCCAGCTGATCAAACTGTAGTGTGCTGATATTTTCAGAAATACATGCTGTTTCATGGATTTACCATCTCTTTGACACAACTTTGTGTTCAGCTTCCATGATATCAGATGTTTTAATTATTAAAAAAGAGGCTTTTTAATCTCTGAGGTAAGCCTAGTGTCTAGCTCCTTTAGTCAACCCTCCACCAAAAAGCCCCATCCTGGCGAAAGAATAGAAGTGTGGCGTTATGACATACATGCACTCTACCAAAACTGCATATGTTATGAATGAAGGGATCGATAGGTTCGTCATTTGTTAGAGTCTGTTCTAGAGATGGACGTTATATGATACTTCTTTGATTTCCATGCAAGTTTGCCTTCTGTTTCCCCTGTACATTACAAGATGGTTGCAAAGATTTAATTTTACTCTAATATTCAGCTGGAGCCTATTTTGATCTGTAGTTCTTTTCATCAACTTTTCAGATGAACTTGAAAAACTCAAGTAAGGATATGGGTGCTTCAAATTCGGAGTAAGTTTGCTCTATTTTATCATTATTCTCAACATGTTGAACTTTTAAAAATTGTCATTTTTTGCAGTATTTTGTTTAAGTTTTACCTCTAAATTCTTATTAAGCTCTTTGGTTATGGTTGTCCAAATTTTTGTGTAGGAGTACATTACGAAGCTTTGTGGTTGGCAATATTCATGTACTTTTCAACCCTAACCAAGGAGACATTAAGTTGGGGCAGGTAAATATTTTCAGCAGCAACATTCAATTGTTTCATGGTAATACCATTGTCGCTAAAGACCTGACGGACTATAACTTAGCTGTAGTTCTTTTTTTCTTTTATCTATCAGCACCAATTTTCCATCTTCCCCCCCCCCCCCCCCCCCCC
>MU777354.1:24763-35279 GCA_026770625.1 Nicotiana glauca | reverse complement strand
ATCCTTCCCTCCAAGAACTTCCCACCTTGCTCTTGGGGAGACTCGAACTCACAACCTCTTGGTTGGAAGTGGGGGTTGCTTACCATCAGAGCAACCCTCTTGTCTTAACATTCAATTGTAGCATGATTGGAATTTTGGACACGATTGAGTGTTGTTGCTGAGGTATTGTTCTAAATTTTTTTTTTTTGTGTGTTGAGAAAAAAAAAAGATGAAGAACATATTTGATTTCAGTTTCTTGAAGCTTTTAGTCTTTTTTTTTTGAATTACGAAAAAAATTCCAATGGTTTTGCCTACCAATCAAATCTGATCTGGAGAAAATTACGCAGATAAGAAATCTCCTTTTTCTTTTTAAAAATTGAATTTAATGTAGAATCAATTAACACCAAGATTCTCTCCTTAATTTTAGCTCGTTTTTAGGGAATATTCTGCCCTTTTAATGCCTAATAGTCGAATATTCTTCTTTTCATTTTTATTTTTGTCCGATTGTTAATCAAGTACAAGTTCTCTTTCTCCCTCATTTCTTCTCCAAAGCATAATCTGACCTTTGTGCCTTATCATACTCATTTAAGGTTTTATGGTATTTTCTGTTATGTTTTTTATTTTTCATAGCGGCCGATTGAAAGGGACGGCGGCTATGGAGTTTTGGGGTTTTCAGGTGAAGCAATTTTAGGGTCTCGTTCTATGGTAATTTTCACGAATCGGCTAATTATTTTTAATTTGGAGTCTCTTTCTATGGTACTTTCTGCTGTTTTGCGCAGATTTCATTAAATGAGCTTCCGCCGAACTGTTCTTCAAAAAAGCAAGACTGGGAAATCACCTTCCAGTTTTAGCATTTCAATCTACCAATTACCTTTGTCTGAAAGGAAATTTAATAGTGTTGGTGAACCCACTTCTTAATTTGCTTTTTATTTTCCTTCCCTAAATCATCTTCCGGAGAACTCAAATCTCTACACTGAATTAAAGCAAATTCTAAAGTGGGTTTTTGGTCTTAAGTTATAATTAGGGGTGTACATGGTCCGGGTTTGTTAGGTTTTTATCAAAACCAAACCAAACCAACTATATCGGTTTGGATTGGTTCTATTTTATCGGGTTTTTCAGGTTTCGGATTTTTTATTACTTACATATTATTTCAATCTTACTTTGTTAAATATTTGATACGTATACATCTATTTAGTAAAAATATAAAAAGTTGACAAACATATTATCAATTAAAATATTCTTATGCGAGAATTCCATTAGTTAACACATAATAATTATTTTTTAGTTGTCTGATAATAATTTTTCGTTGATATACACTTTCAGATTATCCGAATTAGTAATTAAACATAAAAATCAATATGATGCCTAAATATTAATAACCACTTCACATTAGAAAAAGATATAAGAATTTAATACATCTTAACATATGATATGAATATATAAGAACAAAGAGATAGACGTATTTCAGAAACACTTGATAAGAAACTGATCATACAACCCATTATTTAAAGTCAATAAATATTGAGCACTTCATATCCTATTAAAATTTATATCCCGGAAGAGAATCCCAAATATTTTTAGATATTTTTTAAATAAAATTATATATAAAATCTTAAATAATATATATAAAAATTATATATTTATATGTCGGGTTGGTTCAGGTTCTTTTACTTAATACAAAACCAAATCAAACCAAACCGAGTCGGATTTTTTAATCGGTTTGGTTTGACTTTTCGGTTTGGTGCGGTTTTTCGGTACGGTTTGTACACCCCTAGTTATAATATAACTTGATATTATCTCAAGATTTCTGATTCTTCGCGCTTCCTTGAGATTTTCTATTTTAATTTTGGTTTGAAACGGAAGGTGGTGATCTGGATTGTTCTAGATGTCGGCGGCAACGGATAATTCGTCAGAAGAGAAGAAGATGGTTAAGGGGTACAGTTATAATTTTAAGTGTTTCATTTTTTAAATTAAAAAAAAGTGACATGTGTCACTGTCTGATTGAAGCTTGAAATTACACATATTTTGAAAAATTGGTCAAGAAAAAATTAGTGTGTATTTGACATACTTTTAAAAGATTGGGTGTGTAAAAGATTGCCCGTGATCGAGAGGTGTGTAACAGGGATTTGGGTGCAAGGTTAATGGGTAAACTATGTATTTTGCATTTTTTTTGTTACGTAAAAAACATACAACTTTTTATTCATTACACAAACGTCATTTTTCTTTCTTTTGTTACACAAAAATTATTTTACTTTGCTCTAGTTATCACAAAAGTCACATTTTTACTTGAAAAGTCTATTATGTCTTTTATATTATATAAATCTTCATATTTATGTAATACCTTCTATATTATATACTATATAATATATTTTTAACTATGTATTTTATTTATAAATAAAATAACTTAATATTATTTTTATAATATATTCATATTTTTAATTTTTCTTAACTTTAATTTTCAAGATATATTAGTAGCATTAAAAATAACTTTTTTTGCAACAATTTTTTTTTTTTGAATTTAATTGACCGACCAAAGTTAGTCGGTAATTTCAGACCAACTTTGGTTGGTATGCCCTTCCGACCTTCAAAATACCGACCACACATTAATGACCTCATTTTGGACGGTTATTGGGCATTACCGACCAACTTTGATCGATTTTTTCCGAATTTCTAGTAGTGTAATTTTTCAAATAACCAATTACCTAGGTAAATCCCCAAGAAAATATCCCTAACTAAATTCGCATGTAGTACCTAGGATTTTTCTTCACATTAACATATGTTTTTTCCTCATTTTCTTTGTTTGTTTACCTGCAAATTTTCTCACGGAAATGTACTTGCCTATATTTTCTATACTAATATATATTAAAGTTACTAACAAATTTAATAACGCTACTAATATATCTTGAAAATTAAAGTTAAGAAAAAATTGGTATTACATAAATATGAATGTTCATATAGTATAAAGGGCATAATGTAGTTTTCAAGTAAAAATGTGACTTTTATGATAATTAGAGCAAAATAAAATGATTTTTATGTAACAAAAGAAAGAAAAGTGACTTTTGTGTAATAATCACAAAGTTGAATGATTTTTACGAATCCAAAAAAAGAATAGTGACTTTTGGGTAATAAACACAAAAGTCAATGATTATGGATAAAATTAACTCTATAATCTTGTATAATAGTGTATAAACACATCTTATACACCTTTATACAAGCGTCTATAGAAAAACATCTTCCACGATTTTCAGTTGCAATTCTTATTCAAAATCAGTCAAAATCTCCATTAAATGACTTCAGATTTTATATACAACACCCTTATACTATTTCTAACAATTCTAGAGAATACCCACTCCAAATTTCTCAAAAAATTAAATTCGAAATCTAAACCCACATATTTAAGCTTTTTAAAAATCTAATTTTCACCATCCAAATGGATTTTGTTTGTTCAACTAATATTTGGGTTACAGTTACTGATTCGAAAATTAACTTAAAAGCTTGAGCAATATTTTTTAAAAATTAAATAGCAATTTGAGAACCTATTGAAGTTGGATGTTGGCTTAACTTATTATTTTTGAGCTAGTTAGTAATAAATTAAAATATAAATTATAAAATTAAAAAGCAGGGATCCTAATTATTCTTATGCAAAATTTTCTCTTTCTAAAACTGTTGAATATATCTGGTAAATACATAAAGTCAAACATATCCAAAAGTGACTTTGACTAGCAAAAACTTAAAATGTTTTATATACCCCGTTTTGAGTAAATAATGCATATCCAGCAGAAGATCTGAATAAAACAGTATTCTGCAATTCTAAATAAAACTAAGGTGAAATACATAAACGGTCCCTTCAAGTTGTCCTCAACGACCAGTTAAATATCCCAACTGGTTTATTTACCATTTAGACATTTTAAATGGCTATTAAGTGTATCAAGTAAACACCCGAGTGCTAAAGACTCTATGCGTGAGCTACACTTACCAATGATGATCAAATGAGCCAATTAAAAAATGACACGTGTAAATTGGAATAAAAAATTGTCACATAATTTTTTTTAAAAAAATACATTAAAGATGAAATAAAAACCCTCACCACCACTACCCGTACCCCCTCCCCCCTCTCTTTCATCTTCTTCTTTGCATCATTCATGTCCTCCATCTCCTTTCCTTAAATCCCTTCCCCCCCAACAAATTAATATTCAAACCAATATGAAGCAGCAGAGAATAGTCAAAAAGAGAACCCACCAAGGGATCATTAATTGACCTAGCCGGATTATGCGACCTCCATTGTCGAAAAATTATTCTCCAAGCAAATGAGATTGTTTGAATCTTTTTCTGCCTAAAAAAAATAAAAAATTAGACTAGTGAAGGCTCTAGTTGGATGCCTTAACTTGAACACCTCTTCAAAATTTGTTTTAACACAGCTTGTGATAACTTCTTCAGCCATGGATAACCTTGAAGTCCACTAGATTTGGCGTCATCTTTTAATCTTTGAATTTTCGAGTCTTGATTTTTCCTATAATTAATAGAGGAGAAAAATAGAAGAAATAGAGGGAGAAAAAATGGAATAGTGGAGCCTTCACAGGAGTAGTGGCCGAAATTGTGGTCGAAATTTTATTTCAACACTGCTTATGAGGCAAAAGAAGCCTGAACAAGTTGGGTGAAAAATGTTAGAGGAAAATATAATGATATAGTGTGGGACCCACATACAAAATTTAATTTAAGTTTAGAAACAAGAGATGCAAAATCTGATAAAAGTCTCACGCGCCCAAATGAAACAAAAATACACGTAACTTGCCATGTCAGCGTGAGATGTTTACTTGATACACTTAATAGTCATTTGAAGTGTCTAAATGGTAAGTGAATCGGTTGGGAGTGTTTAGCTGGTCGTTGAAGACAACTTGAAGGGGCCGTTTATGTATTTCACCTAAAACTAATGATGTTGCCAACACAATTTATTTCGTACAAAGTATATCACTAGTCTAGACAAGAGGGGTTGCTTTGATGCTAAGCAACTTTCACTTTCAACCAAGAGGTTGTAAGTTCGAGTCTCCCCAAGAGCAAGGTGAGAAGTTCTTGAATGGAAGGATGCCGAGGGCCTATTTGGAAATAACATCTCTACCCGAGAGAATGGGTAAGGTCTGCGTACACACTACCCTCCTTATACCCCACTAAGTGAGAATATACTGGGTTATTGTTGTTGTTATATTACTGGTCTTCTTTTGGAGGTCAATTTTTGTATTTGGCATTTCTTGTTCAACAAGTAATATTTTACTTCTATTTTATACTGAAGGAAGAAGGTTTCTAAATTGTTTAATATTAATTTTTGTTAGAATATTTATTGTTTAGCATACGCCATAATATTTTGATGAATCCCCCAGTTTTAGGTAAAAAAATCTCCATAAGATGCATACTTTCAAATTGGCTAACGCATTCCTCTCTTGCCAATTACTTTCAAATTAAGTTGTAATTTTATTTAGAGAAAATATATAAATTGTCCATCAAACTTGTTCGAAAAAATTATTTGCACATCTTAACTTTACGGGCGATCTATGTCCCCCTATTTTTGTTTGGGATGAATTTAATACTCCATTGGTAGCACTTAGTCAGTCTTGTGGTAGAATATGTAGTGTACGCGCGCCACATGTCAATATTTGCTTTATTTATTTATTTTTACTTATTTAATTATTTTATTTTGAGGGACTGTTTTATCCTTTCACCAAAAGCCAAGTGCATTTTTCTTCTTCTCTCTTCCTCCCCTCTCCTCGTTCTCTCATATTCAACTTTCTTTTCCAATCCAAAGTTTTTTACACTGCTAAATTATTGATTTTCTCACGGGTTACAATCAATAAAAAATTTATCTACCCTCAAAGAACAACTTTATTGAAAATCTGAAAAAAATAAATCAAACCCGTATGGGTTAGAATTCGAATGTGACAAATTTGTTCTTCATGTTCTTTTCTATGTGATTATACTCTTCTTCAAATTTTATCTACACTCAAAAAATAACTTTATTGAAAATCTGAAAAAACAAATCAAACCCACATGGGTTAGAATTCGAATTTGACAAATTTGTTCATGTTCTTTTCTATGCGATTATACTCTTCTTTAAATTTTTATCTACACTCAAAGAACAACTTTATTGAAAATCTGAAAAAACAAATCAAACCCATATGGGTTAGAATTCAAATTTGACAAATTTGTTGTTAATGTTCTTTTTTATGCAATTATACTCTTCTCCAAATAGCGGAGAAAGGTTGTCCATAAAAAAGGATGGGAAAAGGAAAATGGTGAGAGGAAGAAGAAAAGGTGGAGAGAGAAATAACAAAAAGAGAAAAAAAATAAGAAAAGAAGAAGTAAAAGAAAAAGGAACGCACACAGTAAAATTCTTTCCCTCTTACACACGAGTTTGGGAGAGTGAAACTACTGACTTTTCTATGTCATCATTTAGTGTGGTCTTAAATTCACCCCAAATAAGAATAGGGAAGACATAGATCGCCCGTAAAATTAAAGTGTGTAAATAATTTTTCCGAATAAGTTTGATGGGTAATTTATGCATTTCTCTTTTATTTATCTAAGAAATGGATCATGAATAAATAGGAAAAAATTAAAATTATATGCATTAGTTCGAATATTAATACTAAAACTCACCCCAAAAAAATGTCTCTACCAATTTTACTGTTGTTGGGTCTGTAAATTTAACACAGTAAATTAGAATAATGTTGATGACGACGTAATCTGCCATCACTAGGGGTGTACATAGATCGGGTGATTCGGGTTATTAAATTTAAAGATCAAACTAAATCAATAAAATTCGGTTTTTTTAATCTCGATTGTCTTGGGTTTTTCGGGCTTTTTTTTTTTCATAAAATTTTCATAGCATAAAACTTTGCGCTCAAATATTTCTTTAATCCTAGTAACACATAACTATATAAGGTATTTTTCAAGAAAATAACAAAAAAATATAAGATATGACATAGCATTGTACTAAAATATTCAACAGTAAAAATAATAAAATCGCATAAAATAAATATTTTAATAAGCCATAATAAAAACAAACATAATCTAAAATTACTAAGTTGCTAAAATAAGTACTACTATTATTTATATGACTAAACACTTAAAAAAATAAGTTGTGCATTTTATCTAAACCATGAAGAAACTAAAAATAAATATAGATATCCAACACTATTGGCATTACTAGTACAATTTAATTGAATGCCTTTTGTTAGCACTAATATTGGTTTTATTTTGGTTTAGGATTTATTTGAGTTACCAATATTTATAGACAATCAAACTTATTGGAGCATTCAAAACTTATAAGTCCAAGATTGAAACAACAACAACAACAACAACAAAAAACCCAGTATAAACCCACTTAGTTAGGTCTGAGGAGGATAGTGTGTATGCAGACCTATTACTAGTACAATTTAATTGAATGCCTTTTGTTAGCACTAATATTGGTTTGATTTTGGTTTAGAATTTATTTGAGTTACCAATATTTATAGACGATCAAACTTATTGGAGCATTCAAAACTTATAAGTCCAAGATTGAAACAACAACAACAACAACAACAACAAACCCAGTATAAACCCACTTAGTTAGGTCTGAGGAGGATAGTGTGTATGCAGACCTATTACTAGTACAATTTAATTGAATGCCTTTTGTTAGCACTAATATTGGTTTGATTTTGGTTTAGGATTTATTTGAGTTACCAATATTTATAGACGATCAAATTTATTGGAGCATTCAAAACTTATAAGTCCAAGATTGAAACAACAACAACAATAACAACAACAACAACAAACCCAGTATAAACCCACTTAGTTGGGTCTGAGGAGGATAGTGTGTATGCAGACCTATTACTAGTACAATTTAATTGAATGCCTTTTGTTAGCACTAATATTGGTTTGATTTTGGTTTAGAATTTATTTGAGTTACCAATATTTATAGACGATCAAACTTATTGGAGCATTCAAAACTTATAAGTCCAAGATTGAAACAACAACAACAACAACAACAACAACAATAATAACAACAAACCCAGTATAAACCCACTTGGTTGGGTCTGAGGAGGATAGTGTCTATACAGACCTTACCCCTACCCTAGGGTAGAGAGACTATTTTCAATAGACCATCAGTATCCTTCCCTCCAAGAACTTCCTACATTGCTCTTGGGGAGACTCGAACTCACAACCTCTTGGTTGGAAGTGGAGGTTGCTTACCATCAGAGCAACTCCTCGAAGTCCAAGATTGAAAGAGTAGATTAAATGATAAAATAAGAAAAAATATTTTTTTTTATAAACTACACTATAATAAGTATTTTGATGTATTAAATATAGTTAAAACTTATATACATGTAATGTTGAATTGATTTGGTTTCAATTTGACTTTTTTTAGTCAATTATGGCCGGGTTTTCTTTCCAATACCAAACCAATCAAACCAAATTATAGCCGAATTTTTTTTCTCGATTTGACGACTCGAATTATGATGTTGGTGCACTTTATATATTTTCTTTGTACACTCGTAGCCATCACCATCACGACCACAATTATAACAATAAAAACAACCCTAGCAACAATTCTAATAATAACTATGTGGTCTAGTTAATGAAAACCGAATGATATCAGAAGTTAAATTTTATTGTAAATAGAACTTTCTTGATAAATTTACTTGCATTTGATTATGGAACATTAGAACTATAATATTTGCTACAGCTCTCTCATTGAAACAATGAAATTGTAGATATTGTGCATTAAGATAAAGTGGATGATTGATTATTCTGTTACTGTTTTCGTATCCTATTATTTTCTTACTATTATCTTTTTTCATTTTGCCCTTTTTTCATTGTTTTCTTTTTTGATTTGCTAACAGTTCTTGTTATTAAATTAGGATCCCGTTTGGATTGGCTTAAAAAAATAGCTTTTAAGTAAAAGTGCTTAAAAGCAACTTTTAAGTACCGGAACTTATTTTATAAATAAGCAGTTACCTGTTTGGATAAAAGTGCTGAAACTTAAAAAAAGTTATTGAAGTGTTTGGTAAATAAGTGCTGGTAAGCACTTTTTTCTGTTAAAAAGACAAAAATATCACATAAAATCAAGAACCTACATCTTCCTCTTGCTTATTATGTAACAATCTGCTAAACCTCGATTTCTATAAGTTGATTATGACCAAACATATAACTTATAAAAAGATTATTACCATATTATTTTTTAAATGTAAAGCCTTAAAACCATATCTGGGAGTAGTTGGATGTTTTAGGATGAAGAACAAGGAAAGTTTTGGAGTAGTTTTGAAAAGAAGAACAGAAAGTGTCGAAGATGAAGGAGAAGAACACACACCGTTGAAGATGAAGGAGAAGAAAAGGAAAGAAAATGAACACAAAGTGGGAGTAGTTGGATGTTTTAGGATTTATTAGATGAGGGTAGTTTTGGGATTAGTAAAAGTTATAAGGGATAAGTAAGTAATTTTGTTGGTCAAAATAAGATGGTTTTTAAGTAAAAAAACGGAGAAGTTAGGATATCCTAACTTGTTGCTTTTAGCTTTTTTTAAAACATTTTAAACTTTTTTTAAGCTGTTTTTTTTTTGCCAAACACTCCAAACATCTAAAAATGGCTTAAAAGCTGGTTTAAGCCAATCCAAACAGGCTCTGGATGTCAATTGAAGTACATAATTGTAAAAAGAATAGGTACACCTGTGACGACCCGGCCCGTCGTCACGAGAGTTACCGCCCCGTTTCTCTCTTATTGTGTTGTTTCATGTTCTGTATAAATATTAGAGTCTATCGGGTGAATTTGGACTGATTCTGGTTGAAAATAAGGCATATAGCCTTTTAGAGGGGAGTTTGTTTCAGAAAAGTCAACCGGAAGTTGACTTATGAGTTAGAAGGCTCAGAACGGATTTCTGATGATTCGACTAGTTTCGGGTGATGATTTGTGACTTAGGAGAACAATCGAAATTTAATTTGGAGGTCAGGTGTAGAATTAGGCTTGAATTGGCTAAGGTTGGATTTTGGCGAATTCCGGTTGATAGATGAGATTTTGATCCGAGAGTCGGAATGGAATTCCGAGAGTTGCAGTAGCTTCGTTAGGTGATTTTGGATATGACTGCAAATTTTCAGGTCATTCGGACGTTGTTTGGTCGGATTTTTGATTGTATGCGTATTTCGGAAGTTTTAGTTTAACTTAGGCTTGAATCCGTGGTAATTCGATGATTTTGATGTTTATGATAATGTTTTTATGTTACGAGCGATTTTGAATGAAGTAATGGAATATATCTGTGCATTTGGTTGAGGTCCCGAGGGCCTCGGGGTGAATTCGGATGGCTAACGGAGAATTTTGAGCATGTAAGTGCAGCAGAAAATTGCAGAGGAATTTTACTCTATGCGATCGCGTAGGTCGGGCTGCGATCGCATAGAAGGAATTGAGGAGGCTCAGATTTTGCACTATGCGATCGCATAAAGGGAATTGCGATCGCATAGGTCTGGGAGTTTGGTCCGTGCGGTCGCGTGGCAAGGTGTGCGATCGCGTAGAAGGAATTTC
>MU777352.1:11650-38324 GCA_026770625.1 Nicotiana glauca | reverse complement strand
TTCTTTTCTTCTTTTCCTTTTCTTCTCTTTTCTCTTTTTCTTTTCTTCTTTTCTTTCTTTTCTTTTCTTTTCTTTTCTTTTTTTTTTCTTTCTTTTTCTTTTTCTTTTCTTTCCTTTTTTCTTTTCTTCTTTTCTTTTCCCTTGAGATCGCCATTGTTGGTTACCTTGGTTTCCTCTATTTCCTTGGTAGTTGTTGACATATTGACAATCCTCACTTTTCTCATCATAGCACTCATTTAAATAACCACTACCATCATCATAGTTGTCACAATTCCCTTGTTGTTGTTGCCCTCTTTACCTTCTTTTCATCATATTTACTCCTTCCATAGCATTGACTTGGCGAGGGTTTTGAACTTGTTGCAATTGCGCCTTCGCTAATTGGTTCATTGTTGTTGTAAGTTCGGCAATGGCTTGATTAAAACAGGGGCAAAAGAATTTTTCTAAGCAGGAACCCACCTGGATAACAAGGGAATAATTTTCCAAAGTCAAAAGCAAGAGCCCACCTGGATAACAAGGGAATACTTTCCAAAGTTAGCAAGCAGGAACCCACCTGAAGAATAAGGGAATACATTTCAAGCGCGACAATCAGGAACCCACCTAAAGAATAAGGGAAGTATAATGCAAGTTTTATCTTTCAAGTTTAATATTCGGTAACACAACGCGTCCAGTTATCAAACTGGGGCAAAAATTTTCTTCGTCTTGTATGGTTGTTGCAAGCAAGAGCCCACCTGAAGAACAAGGGAATAGTTTTTCAAAATTCAGCAAGCAGGAGCCCACCTGGAAGAACAAGGGAATAATCTTTCAAAATTCAGTAAGCAAGAGCCCACCTGAAAAACAATGGAATAATCTTCTGAAATTCAGTAAGCAGGAGCCCACCTGAAGAACAAAGGAATAATCTTCTGAAATTCAGCAAGCAGGAGCCCACCTGAAGAACAAGGGAATATCTTTTTCAAATTCAGTAAGCAGGAGCCCACCTGAAGAACAAGGGAATATCTTTTCAAACGCAGCAAGCAGGAGCCCACCTGAAGAACAAGGGAATATCTTTTCAAACGCAGCACCCACCTGAAAAACAAGGGAAGTGCAATCCAAATTTTAGCCTTTAATTTTAATATCTGATAACACAATATGCACAATCACCATACTGGGGCAGAAAATTTTCTTTGTTTGTCTATTTTTGTCGCAATCAGGAGCCCACTTGGAGAACAAGGGAATACATTTTCAAGCATTGCGAGTAGGAGCCCACCTGGAGAAAAAGAGAATACATGTTCAAGCATTGCGAGCAGGAGCCCACCTGGAGAATAAGGGAATACATTTTCAAGCATTGCAATCAGGAACCACCTGGAGAACAAGGGAATACATTTTCAAACATTGCAAGCAGGAGCCCACCTGAAGAATGGACACATATTCAAATTATAGTAGTCAAGCAACATCAGGAGGAATGGTAAAACATCGCCAAGGCAACAACAAGAATTCTATTGGAAGAACACAAGATACAAGTTCAAGGCAACACGAGCAAGTTTAAAGGCATAGATAGAATTTCTTGTAACTCATAGAGCATAGCTTAGGCTAGCTTCTTTTTATCTTGATATGGTGTAATAAGGAGGTCAGCAAGCAGTAACAGCAGTGAAATCACAGCTCCTGGTACTCCCAGCTACCAGACACTCCCGAACTATACTGACCTGATTCCTGTTTAGCCCGGGATATGTAGGCAACCTCTGAAGTAGGGCGCGGTCAACTCTTTCAAAAATGCTTCACACGGAATATGCGAATGGGCAAAAATCCCTCATTTCCACTCACTTTTCTTTGCACGAAAACTCTTCGTATTTCCGAGCAAAGAGGGGCAGCTGTGAGCACGTGATTTTTGCCCTAAGCAAATTATTTCCAAAAATTCAAACAAAATGATTTTTCTTTATTTTTATAATTTTTTGTGTATTTTGTGTCATTTTTTGATAATTGTTGCATTTTTGTGTTAATTGGTTGCATAATAATTCATGTTAAAAAATACAAAAAAAAAATATGCATTTGTATTTAGGGATTTAATTTTGCATTTTTAATATTTATTAGGTATCAATTTGTTTTAGAACAAATTTAAAGAAAATCACAAAAATAGTTCTTAGGCAATTTTAATTGATAATTGTTGATCTTTAAATAATTTTAGGAAGTTAAATAGTTCAATTAGGTTTTGTTTAATTTTTTACAAAATTAGAAAAATACAAAAAATACAAGATACAAAAATGAAAATGAATGCAAGAGTAAAAGAAATAAAAAGAAAACAAAAATCAAAAGAGAAAGAAAACAATTAAGTAAACTTTGGGCCAAAAACATTTTAGCCCAAACAAAATTCCTTCAGAACACACTCGCCCAGGCCCAATGTCACCCCTACCAAGCCAGCCCAACCCATGCCAAACCAGGTCGGTCCCTAACTAATCAAAACGACGCCATTTGCGTCGTTAAATCCTAGCCTTTGATCTCCCCAGATCTAACGGTTACCAACCTGTTCATTTATTAAAACAAACGACGCCGTCTTGGTGCTCAGTGAATCTGAGCCGTTCATTTTGTTGCATCCAACGGCCATGGATCAATACACAAAATTAAATAAAAGAGACCCTGTATTCATTAACCCTAACATCATAACATCATCGTTTACCCCTCTTCCTCCGCCGCCGACCTCGCCGGAATTCTCACTGGCGGGAAACACATTCTACACTAACAGCCACCAAATTTATACCACATATCCACCATGAACCCCTCTTCTCACCCCTGTATTTGTTTTCCTTCGAATCTCAACCGATTTCCTCGAATATCAGAATTTGTCTCGCCGGAACCCTACCGCCGCCGAACGACACTTACCCCAAATAACCCCAAAATAACACCCTAGATGCACCTAAGCTTCCTCTACCCATTCCCCATACCTATTTGTTTCAAAACTGCCCAGAAGTCCTCAAAATTCTCTTTTTAAATTCTGGTCAAGAACCCCTAGTCCAATCTTTGGGGATTCATGACCGTAACACCACTAATAGGTATTTTCTTTTAGGAAAATACACCATTAGGGATGTTACGGATCATGAATCCTAAAGAATTCAAACAAATTTGGGCTCAAGAGTGATCGAAACAAGCCGATTAGAAGTTTGCTAAAAAAAAACCTAGATAAGTTTCTTTAATCCTTTTCTTTTACTTCTGTTTAATCTTCGTTTATTTCTGGACGTGTTTGTTTTCTTGTGTTTTATTGTGTTAATTGATTTTTGTTAATGTTTGTTATTAGTTTAATTAGGGTTTTACTTAATTTCTGTTAATAGTTTTAAAATAGTGCTTTTAGGTTTAAGTTCTAAAATTTGATACTGTTAGGTTTTAATTTCTTAGTAATAATTAGGATAATTGTAATTCTATCATTAAAATTAATTATTTTGATTACTTTTAGTTAGTCAAATAGTTAGATATCAATTTAGGAGTAATTAGCTGTTAATTAGATTTTTGATTTATTTTTGTTCATTGGCAGTGTGATTAATTGAAATTTCAGTACTTAGTTTCGTGTTAATTATGTCGTTTCGAGGTTAATTGATGTTTGTTACAAAGGCATTTAGCCTGTTTGGTTATAGCTGTTAGTTTTAAGAGGGTTGGGGTAGGGCAGTAATTATAAAAGTAAAGTTGGGGGTATTTTGGATATGTGAAATAGGTTAACAGTAGTTATAACACAACTTCAGGGGTAATATGGGCATAGAAAAGGGTAGTTCAGTAAATTCTAAAATGAAGTAGGGGTAGTTCAGGAATTATGAAGGGTATAGAATATTCTAAAATAGACTATAGTGTATGTTTTGGTTAAATAAGTATTGTTACTTGTAGTACAAGTTAAAATAAGGGGTCAAAAGAGAACAAAATAGGGACTGATTTGTAAAAAATTAAAAGTAATATTTTCCTCCAAAATTATATCTATAAATAGGCACTAATGTGCCTTGATTTACAAGTTTTTTTACTCTGAAAAAATTTCCCTCCCATAAAACCCTTTTGAATTCAGATTTTACTTGGCAATTTGAATTATTCAAAAATCCAAAAACAGAAATATATCAAAAACCACAAAAAAATACTGTTCCATTGATAATTTAACATCAGAATTAATCCAAGTTGTTTTGTTTTTTCTGTTTATACTCGAGCATTGAATCATTTGGAGTCAATTTGAGATTTGATCAAGTTATAGCTAAGTGATTCACATTTGAGAGTGATCTGTGATAATTTGGAATAGATTTGCTGCGATTGACTGAATTCCTTTCTCATTGAGCTGTACTTCTGACCCTTATTCATTGCTACTGTGCACTGCTGTTGCTGATTACTCGATATTACAACTGACTTCATATTCTACTTCCTTTTAAACTCCAGGTATATACTGCAAGTCCTCCTGTAATCTCGAGTTCAAATATGGAATGAATGCACTTGGATTTTGTTTCAGCCTCTTATGTCTCTCTTATATTTAGTTTGAAGTTTTTTTTCTCAAATTTTGTTTGTTAGAAATTATGTAGATCTGAACTGTTAATGAATTTCATTTGTGATTTAGAGTTATGATGAACTGTTAAACAGATTGTTTTAATAGATTGTTACTCTCAGATTATTTGAAAATTACAAATTTGGAAGACTGAAATTTAGTGTAGTTTAATGCCGTATGAATTAATGAAAAGTTAGTGTGAATGTGTTGTTAAAGTATTATAAATGATAAACATAATTATTTGATCTAGTCGCTATTTCTATTTCACATGCGTAGGGCTTGTAATTGACATGGCTTATACAAAACTAGAATTCATGATTGATTAATTAGTTTAATTTGTTCAAGTTAAAAATGATTTTGTATTGATCAAATGGTTGTTGGCTTTCAACTTTGAGTAGTTAAACTGATTCATATCTAAAGTTTATATTCATCTCTAGTAGTAAGAACAATTAGAATAATCCTTAAGTTCGAAATTGACTTCCAACATTTTTAAAAAAAAATACTTCAGTCCCTGATGTTATTACGTGATTATATTCATATTTGTTAACATTGGGCCTCTGAGCAGTAGACTATATGGAAACAAAAGGGGCCATTGCCTGGATAGTAGATCATTTGTAATTCATTACTAAATAATAGGTTTCAGGAGATTTATTGGGCCTGTCATCAGGTCTAGAGAATATTATTACTTGGGCCAAGCTTGAGGCCCAAAAGCGTTGTTAAATTTTGAATAAGAATTAGAAGTCCAAATATAATAAAATATATTAGTAGGCATATGGGGAAATTAAATTCATAAATATGAAATCAAGTTTTGAATTACGTAGCGGGTTCAAGCTAAAAGGTTTTACCCTTTTGTTTGAATCCGAACTTGAATTTGAGACTCGAATTTATATTCATGGATTAATTAAACTTTAGAGACAAAACAAAAAATAGAGAATTTAGTTACTTTAGTTTGGCCTTTAATAAATAAAATGAGACGAGCCTTGCCGAATCAAATATACAATTGCTGGACCCTTATTAATTACTTAATTCAAATGTTTAGTATTCGGGACGGGCCGTTTAGCAAATTTCACGGCCTTCCCAAAATATAATAATACGTTAGCCGCTTTAGGCGCGTCTTTTAAATAAAATTACCTTCCTAAATACGAGTGTGCATTTCATGCGACCCAAATCCAAATTCGAAAACGTTGATTAAGAATGTGTTGAGGATCCGGGTGCATTTCATGTGACGTGATTTGAAAATACATTCTTAAAATGTCGTTCATTTTCTTAAATAAAAATAATAATAAAAGCGGTAAATAACTTTAAAATTGCACTATAGATTAACATGTATAAAAATCAAGTTTTAGCCAAATATAACAGTTGAGCAACCGTGCTAGAACCACGAAACTCGGGAGTCCCTAACACCTTCTCCCGGATTAACAGAATTCCTTACCCGAATTTCTGGTTCGCGACTGTTAAACAGAGTCAAACCCTTTCCTTGATTCGGGATTCGAACCGGTGACTTGAGATACCATAAAATCTCCCAAGTGGCGACTCTGAATCTTAAATAAATGAATCCCGTTTTGATTGTCCTTTAATTGGGAAAAACTCCATCTTTATTATACCCTTCCCCGGGGTGTAATAAATCCCTAAAATTTGCGAAAAAAAGGAGGTATAACAGTCAGTACCGGCTCGGTTCATTTTGCCGAGGGTGGCTTATCAACTCTCGTTGGCAGCGATGCTGAGGGACCGACCGCTGAGGCCGTCCTGCAGGGACGTGGACGAGATGACGGAAGGCATAGCACACGTGGAGATGGCAGTGGACGGGTCTGGCCGTCGCATCGTGATTCTAGGGGCTTACAATTTGTTACAGCACAGCGAGTGGGCTGTGCTGGAGATGACTCTACTGTGTGCCGCCCCCGAGCACAAGATGCTGAGCGCTTCCAGTGATTCGAAGTTATCTCGGAGGGTCGCTGGTATGGCATTACGGGTAACTCTCCATTCTTCCGTGTGTCGTGAAGTTGATTTTGATGCGTACTAACTCATATGTATGTGTATATTTTTTAGACCCTGGTTTTGGAAGTGGAGAAGAGGAGTCGTGAGGAGAAGAGAGCGACCGTTTTTGATAAAATGGTGAAGAAGTACAAGTGGTATCGCTCCAAGCATCAGGCGGCGGCGGACCTTTTCCAGCAAGATCAAAAATTTCGGGTGTTCTGGGAAGGCCTCAAACAGAAGGAGGCGTAATTGAGCCACAGGGTGGCGGAGCTGGAGAAAATGGATGAGGAGCTGGTGAAAGTTGTGGCTCGTAATAGTGAGCTAGAATCACTCCTCAAATTGAGGGAAGAGCAGTATGAGCTCAGCCGCGGGGTGGCGGCGGAGGTTGCCGATCTACATTGTAGGGTGGCAGCTTTGACAGCTGAACTCGAAGCCAGGGTGGCTGAGGTCGACATTCTCAGGTGTACTGCCCCGCCACGACCTGGGGACGTGGCTCGAGATGCGCACGAGATGTGAGTATATGCGGAGGCCAAATTAGATGTATATAAAAAACTTCTCGTTGCGGAACGTGCCTCTGAGGAGGAAGTTCAGGAGCAGTGGCGCAAGGCTCGTGCTGCTCGTATAGCTTGCGGGTACAGCTCTGACTCCCCTGATCGAGAGGGCTACGCTTCGGAGGATGTTAATCGGCTTGAGTCCGACCCATGGTTTAATGAAGCTTACCGCTTTGGTGGCGATGGTCGAGAAGGAGAGCGGGCGGATGGCGATGGTAAAAATGGAGAGGCTCCTTAAGGCTTGTATATGTTTTGCCTTTTTTCTTTTTGGAATGTAATGGGGGTCCTTCGCGGGACTAAATGTATATAATTTTTGTCATAGTGAAAGGATCATACATTTGTTGCTATTCTTCTCGTGTTGTTCTTTGTTTAAACGTTGTTTATCACCGTCGAGATTGGCCGGTGCTTCGATGGTGATGGCCTTAGCCGATAGGATGTAACTTCAACTGCCGTTGAAGTGTTATCTATCGTCGTCGAGCGGGGTTGATATTTGTCTACGTTGGCCTTAGCCATTAGGATGTAACTTCAACTGTCGTTGAAGTGTCATCCATCGATGTTGAGCTGGGTTGACGTTTTATTGGCGATGACCTTTGGCCCATAGGATGTAACTTCAACTGTTGTTGAAGTATTATCCGTCGTCGTCGATCTTGATTGATGTTTATTGGCGATGGCCTTTGGCCCATAGGATGTAACTTCAACTGTTGTTGAGGTGTTATCCATCATCGTCGAGCTGGGTCGACGTTTATTGGCGATGGCCTTTGGCCGTAGGATGTAACTTCAACTGTCGTTGAAGTGTTATCCGTTGTCGTCGAGCTGGGTCAACGTTTATTGGCGATGGCCTTTGGCCCATAGGATGTAACTTCAACTGTCGTTGAAGTGTTATCCGTCGTCGTCGAGCTGGGTCGACGTTTATTGGTGATGGCCTTTGACCTATAGGATGTAACTTCAACTTTCGTTAAAGTGTTATCCGTCGTCGTCGATCTAGGTTGACATTTATTGGCGATGGCCTTTGGCCCATAGTATGTAACTTCAACTATCGTTGAAGCATTATCCGTCGTCGTCGAGATGGGTCGACGTTTACTGGCGATGGCCTTTGGCCCATAGGATGTAACTTCAATTGTTGTTAAAGTGTTATCCATCGTCGTCGAGCTGGGTCGACATTTATTGGGGATGGTCTTTGGCCCATAGGATGTAACTTCAACTGTCGTTAAAGTGTTATCCGTCGTCGTCGAGCTGGGTCGACGTTTATTGGCAATGGCCTTTGGCCCATATGATGTAACTTCAACTGTCATTGAAGTATTATCCGTCGTCGTCGAGCTGGGTCGACGTTTACTGGCGATGGCCTTTGGCCCATGGGATGTAACTTCAAATGTCATTGAAGCATTATCCGTCGTTATCGAGCTGGGTCGACGTTTATTGGCGATGGCCTTTTGCCCATAGGATATAACTTCAACTGTCGTTGAAGCATTATACCTCTTCGTCGAGCTGGGTCGACATTTACTGGCAATGGACTTTGGCTTATAGGATGTAACTTCAACTGTTGTTGAAGTGTTATCCGTCGTCGTCGAGCTGGATCAACATTTATTGGCGATGGCCTTTGGCCGTTTTCGCAATGGAGGTGGTGGCCTTAGCCACTTACATAATGGAGAAGGTGGCCTTAGCTACTTACATAACAGAGATGGTGGCCTTAGTCGCTGGTGGCCTTAGCTGCTGGTGGCCTTAGCCTCTTACATAATGGAGAAGGTGGCCTTAGCTGCTTACATAACGGAGATGGTGGCCTTAGCCGCTTACATAACGGAGATGGTGGCCTTAGCCGCTGGTGGCCTTAGCCGCTTACATAATAGAGAAGGTGGCCTTAGCCGCTTACATAACGGAGATGGTGGCCTTAGCCGCTTACATAATGGAGAAGGTGGCCTTAGCCGCTACATAATGGAGAAGGTGTCCTTAGCCGCTTACATAATGGAGATTCAACTAGGCTAGTCCCTTTATTATATCGGCCTGGAGAGCGCGTCGAGTGGCCGATATGATAAACCTATCTCCATACACCGCTAGGTGTCCCCTTCGTCGCCTCGTTAAAAACCTCCCCGAGAAAACCCGATTGGGACAAAACTCGGGTAAGGGAAAAAGAGTATGACTCGAGAGACGCCCTTCAAAAGTGAAAGTACTTGAGGTGGGCGACGTTCCAGTTGTTTTGGAGTGTTTTTCCTTCCATTGTTTCCAACTGGAATGCTCCTTTTCTTGCATTTGCTGTGATTTTATATGGCCCGCTCCAATTGGTGCCTAGTTTCCCTTCGCTCGGGTCTTTTGACGCCAAAGTTTTGGCTTTGAGGACGTAGTCGCCCACTTTGAGTGATCATATTTTGGCCTTTTGTTGTAATACCTTTCGACTTGTTGCTTTTGAGCCGTCATTCTTATGTGGGCCATATCCCTTTGTTCTTCGGCCTTGTCGAGGTCTTGAAGACTATTCACGTCATTTTCTGCTCCGCTGGTATGTGAATATCTCAGGCTTGGTTCTCCGATTTCGACTGGTATGACCGCGTCGGTTCTGTAGACCAGTGAATATGATGTTTCTCCTATGCTGGATTTGGGTGAGGTTCGATATGCCCACAGTACTTCTGGTAGTAGTTCGGGCCAGAGCCTTTTTGCTTCTTCGAGTTTCTTCTTCAATATATTCAATATTGTTTTGTTGGAAGATTCTGCTTGGCCGTTGGTGGCGGGGTGGTATGGCGTGGAGAGTATTCGTTTGATGTGCCATTTGTCAAAGAACTCTGTTATCTTTTTGTCGATGAATTGGGGGCCGTTGTCACAGCTGATTTCTTTAGGGATACCGAGACGGCATATGATGTTTTTCCATATGAAGGCGATGACTTCATGTTCGTGTATTTGGGCGCACGCACCTGATTCCACCCACTTAGAGAAATAGTCAGTTAAAACTAACAGAAATCGTACCTTTCCCCGCCCTGCTGGCAGGGGACCGATTATGTCCATTCCTCATTTGATGAAGGGCCAAGATGATGTTACCGAGTGGAAGGGCTCTCCCGGTTGATGTATCATGGGGGCGTATTTTTGGCATTGTTCACACCTGCGAACATACTCTGCTGCCTCCTTTTTCATAGTGGGCCACTAGTATCCGGCTCGGATGATGCAACGGACGAGAGCACGATTGCCGGTATATGCGCCACAGTGGCCCTTGTGTACCTCTTCGAGTACTTGCCTTGTTTGGTGCGGCCCTAGACACTTAGCAAGGGGTCCGCCAAATGTTCTTTTGTAGAGATCGTGATTTATTAGGCTGTATCGGGCGGCTTGTATGCGGAGCTTTTTGGCTTTTTTTTTGTCGAGCGAGAGTGTCCCCTCCTGCAAATAGGAGATAAACTGGTTGCGCCAGTCCCAAGTTAGATTTGAATAGAGTACCTCAGTGTGATCTATGGCTGAATGGAGGAGGGTGATTATATTTCCCCTGTTGATGTTTTTGGTGGCTGCAGCCAATTTTGCTAGGCCAAATGCTTCGACATTCTGCGCCCTAGGGATTTGTTCCAGGCGGCACTCGTCGAACTCGGGCATCAACTTGTGAATTTCTGATTGATATTTTTGCAGTCTCTGTTTCTTGATTTGGTAAGTCCCGGTGACCTAGTTCACCACGAGTTGGGAATCGCAATGGAGGATGAGTCGCCGAGCTCCGTATTTGATGGCTAACCTCATACCTGCAATCACAGCCTCATACTCGGCCTCGTTGTTAGTCATCTCGGGGCATCGTATGGACTGACGAATTATTTTGCTCGTGGGGACCTCGAGAATGAGTCCCAATCCTGATTCTGAGGCATTGGCAGCGCCATCAGTGTAGAGGGTCCGGAGGTCGGTACTAGGAGAGGCACGAATGGCCTCCAATTCTGCTTCCGGTAGAATCTCTGTACTGAAATCGACGACAAAATCTGCAAGTATCTGCGACTTGATGGCGTTTCTTGGGTGATAGGATATGTCATGCTCGCTGAGCTCTATAGCCCATATGGCGAGCCTGCCCGATAACTCGGGCTTGTGCAGGATGCTTCTCAGGGGGAAGGTTGTTATAACTTTTATGGGGTGACACTGAAAGTAGGGTCTAAGCTTTCGTGAAGCTACGACTAGTGCCAGGGCCAACTTCTTGAGGTGTGGATACCGTATTTCGGCGTCCACTAGGTTTTTGCTGATATAGTAAATAGGAGAGTACTTACCTTTGTTTTCACGGACCAGAACTGCGCTGACAACGACTTTGGACACTACCAGGTATACTAGCAAGGGTTCGCCAGGGTTCGCTTTGACTAGCAATGGTGGTGAAGACAAGTATGCTTTTAACTTTTTCAAGGCCTTGGCACATTCCTCGTTCCATTATAGTTCGTGATCTTTTCTCAATACGTTAAAAAATTTATGGCACCTATCGAAGGATCGCGAGATGAACCTAGATAAAGCGTCTATTTGACCCGTTAGCTTTTGTACCTATTTTTTACTGTTTAAGGTCTCAGGTATTGCGTCTATTGCCTTGATATGGTCCGAGTTGACTTTGATACCTCGCTGTGATATGAGAAAGCCCAAGAACTTTCCTGAGGCTACGCCGAAGGCGCACTTTTCTGGGTTCAATTTCATCCCATACTGTCGTAGTATCTCGAAGGCTTCTTTCAGATGGTCGAGGTGGTCTTCTTTGTTTGCCGACTTCACCAGCATATCATCGATATAGACCTCCATGGTCTTTCCAAGCTGTTTCTTGAACATTCTGGTAATCAGTCTTTGATACGTCGCCCCTGCATTTTTGAGTTTGAAGGGCATCACCTTGCAGAAATATGTCCCTTGTTGGGTGATGAAAGTTGTCTTTTCTTGGTCCTCCTCGTCCATCATGATTTGGTTTTAGCCGGAGTAGGCATCTAAGAAGCTTAGCAGTTTATGTCCTGCTGTGGCATCGATCAACTGGTCGATGTGAGGTAACTGGAACGAGTCCTTCGGGCATGCCTTGTTAAGGTCGGTGAAATCTACGCACATTCTCCATTTCCCATTTTTCTTTTTGACCATGACGACATTGGCGACCCATTGGGGATATTTTGATTCCCTTATGGACCCGTTGGCCAGCAGCTTATCTACCTCTTCGCTGACGGCCTCATTGATTACGGCATTGAACTTCCTTCTAACTTGCCGTACGGGTGGATATAGTGGGTCGACGTTCAGCTTGTGGGTGGAAATGTCTTTTGGTATCCCCCGCATATCTAAATGAGAAAAAGCAAATAAATCCACGTGGTTAGTTAGAAATTCATGGTACTTACTTGGGTCGCAGAGGTTGTGTCCGATGTAGGCTTTCTTTGTGTGGTCGGTGCTGTCCAGTTGTACTGGGTCGAGGTCTTCGATCGTTGCTTTGCAGGCTTCTACGATGTCCGGATCTTTGATGGCTTCCGTTGTCGGGTCGACCTTAGTCCCCGACACGGCTAATTGGTATGCTTCCGCACTTGCTCCTTTCAACTGTTTGGTGAGTGAGCAGTCTTGAGTGATTCGGTAGTATTCTTGCGCGGTGCGCGGTGCGCCCCAAATGCCAAATACTCCCCAAGGGGTGGGGAACTTGATCACTTGGTAGAAGCTTGAGGGGACTGCTCGCATAGTGTGTATCCACAGGCGTCCTATGATGGCGTTGTAGGTTGTTTCTTGGTTCATGACGTGGAAAGTGGTTTCAAATGTAACTCCTCCTGCTAAAATCGGCAATGATACCTCCCCGGAGGTTCGTTCCACTGCATTGTTAAAACCTGTCAGTGTTATGCAACGCGGTATTATCCTATCTTCGAGCCTCATTTGCGCGAGGACTCTTGGATGGATAATATAGGTGCCTCTTCCGTCATCAACCATGATTCTCTTAACATCAGTGTCAGCAATACGTGAAGTTATGACCAAAGCATCATAATGAGGAAAAGACAAACCGTCGGCATCGGACTTATCGAAGGTGATACTCTCTTCGAAGTCGTCATACCGTTCGTGGGCGATCGTTCGTTTCAATTTGTGCGAGGTGGTGAACTTTAAGTGGTTGATTGCTGAATCGTCGCCTTCTCCGACGATCATGTTGATGGTGCGTGCTGGCAAAGGTGGCTTTGGCGGCCCTTGAGGTTGTTCCCGCCCTCATGCGAAGTTGGTCTTTCCCTTATCGCTGAGCAGCTCCCTCAAGTATCCTTGGTTCAGCATTATGACTACCTCCTGTCGTAGTCCTATGCAATCTTCGGTTTTGTGTCCTCGTTCTTGGTAGAACTCGCACAGGACGTTCGACTTCCTCGTGGCAGGGTCTGATTTTATTTTTTGCGGACATTGTACCTTGGTGCCCAGCTTCTCCAGTGCGTACACTATTTCTGAGGGAGACACGCAAAAGTTATGGGCAGATAATAAAGGGTGAATACCTCTTTCATTACGGAATGGGGCGACATGTCGCTGTAGTGTTTCTGTGTGTCTTGGCGGTGGTAGATGCGAGGATCTGATGTAAGGCTGATGCCTTTCTTTGTTGAAGCGCGAGGGCTGTTCCCGCCGCCCATCGTTGCGTCGATCCCTCCTTGCTTCTGACTGTATTGTCGTTAGCCGCTGGGTTGGTCTGTTGAGGTCATCCTCATCTGCTCGTACTTCAGCACAGTAGGCGTTGTGGATCTCCTCCCATGTGCTGGGAGGATACTTCATGAGTCGGCTCAGTAGCTTTTTGCTCGCCCTCGAACCATCTCTGCTCAGCCCGTTTTGGAAAGCTGCGACCGCCATGCCTTCCGATACGTTTGGTAGGCTTATCCTTACTCTGTTGAATCTGACTAGGAAGTCCCTGAGTCCCTCACCTGCGGTTTGTCTAACGGCGAAGATATCGTTAACCCTGGCCTCTGCTTTCTTTGCTCCCATGTGGACGGTGGCGAACTTATCCGCCATTTCTTCGAATGCCGATATCGTTCTAGCTGGCAGCTGTGAGTACCATGTTAACCCCACCTCCCCCTCCCCCGGTCAATGTTTCTCTGAACTTTTTCAGTAGTACGGATGGTACTTGTTCCTTTGACAGATCGTTACCCTTCACAGCAGTCACATAGTGGATCAGGTGATCTTCGGGATCCGTCGTCCCGTCATATATCCTTAAGTAAGGTGGCATCTTGAAGGTTTTCGGGATCGGGTGAGGGGCAGCCTCTTCGCTATACGGCTGTTCGACGAATCTTCCCACGTCACGCTTCGGTAGTAACTTAGGAGCGCCAGGAATTTTGTCTACTCTTTCCTGATGCTCTTTCATTTGATCCATTTCCTCCAACTTTTAAGGATGACTGCGAGTGTGCTATCGCTGGTCTGGTCATTGGTATGGGTGTTATTTGTTTGTACAGTATCGGGTTCCCTGGTGGTAGTGAGGTCTGTCATTGACAGGTTCTTAATGTTGCTTTGGGGTGATTTTTCGAGCAAGCTGCCTAGGGTGTTCATCAGCCACTCTTCCAGTAGTTTCTCGACCACTGGGGTTGGTGTTTCCTTGACTACAGACGTAGAAGCTCCCTTTCCGTGCAAGATCGTCAGATCTTCAGATTAAGAGGGTGAGATCTCTCCCTCCTGTGTGCTACCAGGTGTTGTGCTCAAGATGTTCTTTCTACCGGCCTCGTTGAGAGGGCCTATGAGGTTGGTTGTGACGCCTACTATTGCTTTCATTCTTGCGTCATTTTCTGTCATTTTTCGATTTCAATAGGATGTGAAGGATGGTGGTTTGTTGTTTTTTTTTTATATTCTAGGTGCAAACTATGATTTCGATTGCTGAAATTCCCACAGACGGCGCCAAATTATTTGACTCGAAAGATAATAATTACTTTGCAAGTGAATACAATCAAAATAAATCTAGGGTAAATTGTAATCAAATATAATGAGACCTAGAAATATGTATTATATTTCTTATTGCTTTTTATAGATTGAATATTCAAGAGAGGAAGAGATAGAGAGAGAGAAAGAAAAAGCTGGTCTTAGAAGATATGAGATGCCTTTACAACATTGGGATCCTCCTGTATATAACATGTGAACCACCTTGAAATAATAAAATAATGCAGAGACAGGTCACGTGCTTTCGAGGAGATGACGAGACCTAAAGGCACGTCTCACCCCGACATTCTTAGGTCGTACCCTCGTTTCGACTATTGCTTTGTCGTCGTTGCTACCGTAGTGGGCAGAATTTGACCCCGTACAAATATTGACGAGTAATTTTTTTTACCTCGCTTGGGCAGTCCTGTAAATGTCTACTAAATTTTTACATTGAATTAGTAAATGTACAATAATAATTTTTTAAGGGCGAATTAGTTAAATAAATTTAAAAAAAAAAAAAAAAACTTGCAAACAAGCCTTAATTTAACCTTCTTCAAGGGGTTCTGTTGAAACTCGGAGTTGTTTGCTTTTCCAAGTGCTTCTATAATTGGAACATAGAAGAAAGAGGAAATGAAAATGCAATATCTGTTTTGAATTAACCTTTTCTCTGTCAAAAATAATCAAATATAAGACAACCCAATTCAACCCAAAAGCCAGTTTTCCCTTTCTCATTCTAATTTTCTGGGGTAAAAAAGCAGATGAAGAAGCAGAACATTGCTATGGAAACTGAAGAGTTTTTGGAGAAGACAGTGAAAATCATAACAAAGATGGGTTCTTTATTTCAGTATCAAAGAGAAAATCTTTCTTTACTAGAATTGAAAATGGTTGAGGGTTTACAGAGGAATTACAAATTTCAACTCAAACAATTCTTGGCTGGTAAAGTTACAATCTTCACTCCTGTTTGTTCTCTGTTGTGTTAATTGTAGTTTGTTTGACTGAAAATGATATTAATACATCCTTCCTTTTGTGGCTTATGCATATATTATCATGTGTGATCTTTTTCTTTAATTATAGTGTTTAATTTGTGTAGTTTGGGAGAAAAATTGAGTTCGGGAGAAGGGTTGATTTTTGAGTATTTTAATTTTATCAGACTCAAGTACATAATCAAGTCACTATTAGTTAAAGTAATACACACTCTGCTTTCCTTGTGATATACTATAGTTCCTTGTCTCTGCTCGGACTTTCCAAAAATGTTGCCACATCCGTGTCTGGTCTCCCAAAATGCACTACTTTTGGGTGAACCGACATGCATCCGACAACATTTTTGAAGTGTCCGAGCAACAACTTTAGTAGTAGTCCATCTATGTTGCTTCGTCATTTAAGTAATAATAACAATTTGCTGTAATGGAAGATTATATAGTACTCAACTAGTGCCAAGACTTTATCACTCCAACAATCAGTTTTACTTTGGGTTGACCATTTAAGTCGAGTCTCTTACATATTTCTTCCTGTCAGCTCATACAGTTATTCTCTGGAGTGTAGAACTCTTCGCTTAGTATTTCAATGCCTACTATGTTGTGGTTTGTGATTTTCTCTAGATGACCCTGACTCTTCTTTAAGTGTGGCATTTCCAGTAGCCTATCGTCGACTTACTTTATAGTATGGTGTCGCCAATTAGTGAGAAAACCTGGATCACCAAATATGACATTCTTAAGGGTATAGCAACAACCGTTGATAGGGATGAACATTTCCGATACATTTGTTGGGTGATTATAACCACAAAAATGCAGATGAAGTACATGGTTGATGGGCCCATCTGGCATGAATATTATCTCAGGATTTGCAAATAGCCAAATACTGAAGTTCAGTATTCGCAAATACTAGTTTGGCCATGAGTGTTTGCAAATATTGAACTTCTGTATTTAAATTTCAAGTGAAATATTCGAATATTGATTGGAAGGTGTATTTCAAGTGAAATATTGGTTTCCCCAAATCTTCAAGTTTCACAAATTCTTTTTCCAAGTCAAATTCATGTCCATAACAATTTGAAATTCCTGAAACTTGGTTCAACTTCATATACTCGTTTTCATCAACTTCAACTCAAATATTATCTATACATCTGTAGAGAAACCTATTACAAAGATCTTCTAGATGGAACAGCTTAGAACAGATATAATTGTACTTCCTAGCATTGCATCTCGTATTGTCTCAAGTAGGTTGAAATTCCTAGCATTAGGGTGGGCATACTTTGGGCAAACCCGAAATCCGAATTTCTTGGATTTTTCGTTTGGATTACGGATTGGATTTTGGATATAATTTTTTAAAATTTTGGATTTTGGATTGGATGATTTGGTACTTCAAATTTTTGGATATCCGAAAATCCAAAATTCTTATACTTTATATTTAGTCCATTATCCATATGTCAATAGTAATAAGTTCAATACCATACGCATTAGATATTATCATATATATTCTATACTCCCTCCGTTCCAATTTATGTGAACCTGTTTGACTGGACACGGAGTTTAAGAAATAACTGAAGACTTTTGGAACTTGAGGTCTTAAACAAGTTCAAATGGGGCCCAGGATATTTGTGTGGTTATAAAAGCTTTTCATTAAGGGTAGAGTTGTAAGTTTAAGCTAAATTATTACCAAATTTAGAAAGGGTTCATTCTTTTTGGAACGGACCAAAAAGGAAATAGGTTCACATAAATTGGAACAGATGGAGTATTAATTACTAAGTTATTATGAGAATACTTTCTATTTGGACATGGTTTTAATATTTCTATTTCTTATCTGTCGTATTAGCATCATTATTGTATTTTTTTAATATTTTTTTATATAATAATTTCATTGCTTTAATATTTCATTTAGATGATTGCGATGAAAATGAAGAGCTTTTCAGACAGTTTAATATGAGTACTTCATTTGGATATTCATTTTTGTAAAAAGAAGAAACATCTCAAGTTATAAGCTCAAAACTGAAAATCCAAAATATCCAAACCGATTAATCCGAAACCGAACTTAAAAAATCCGATCCAATCCGAACTTATTTGGATTGAATTTGTATTTTCATTGTGTCAATCCAAAAACTGAAAATCCAAACCGAAATTTCATATGCAATCCGAACTGCCCGAACGCCCACCCCTACCTAGGATGTTACTATCCGCCGCGATCGCTGGAGCCCCGAGGCAGTTGATGTTCTGGCAAACTTCGCTTCGACCTTTTTCTGAAGCTTGCAGATTTTTTTGGTCGGGTAATACACCTTAAAGTGCATTGAAACATCAGTTGCTATTATCATCAATATCACTCCTCATTTCAATTAGAACTTGGCATTGATGTGTTTAGAAGATCTAGAATTGATGAATGAGGAAAAGTCCATTGAGTTTACGGTCTCTTTATGAAGTGATGCCCCAAAGGAAAAGTTATTTCCTTTACCTAATACATGTTGCTGGGAGGAGGTAGCAGGTATCCTGTGGAATTAGTCGAGGTGCGAGCAAGCTGGTCCGGACACCACGGTTGTCAAAAGAAAAAAAGGAAAAGCTATTTCCTTCTTGAGTGGATGTCGGCGAGGGTGAATTTTGAACCTCGATTCCCTGTTAAATTGATGTTGCTTTACATAGCAAAGCATATTTGAGTGGATCGGTGGGGAGTAATGAGTAGTTATTGGAGTTCTCCAATTTTGCAAGGTAACAAACTTTATCTTTATCCATTTAATAGGAAAGCCATTCAATGTTGGCCATTTTGTCTTCTTCTTCATTTTGAGGTTTTTGGGGCTGATTTGAATTTCATATTGTAATCTAGTTTTAATAATTGTGATTGGAATTGACTTCTGTCCTTTCTTTTGTTTTTGAGGGTCCAAAACCTCTTGTTCTTTCCTTTCTAAAATTCTACCACAAAATCTTGATACTTTCCTGGTGGATTAGTCGAGGTGCGTGCAAGCCGGCTCAAATAGCCACCGTTAAGAAAGAACATCATAATCTCTATACTTAACATCCAATTTGGCAAAGATTTCTTAAACTTAAAAATATTGTATAAACTTAAGTAATCCATGGAAGGAAATAGTTGTCAAAAGTCAAAACGTACTTAAATTCCTATCCATCCCATTTTGAAAAAAATATTAGCCTTCATTGAAAAGTGAAGAAAATTGGTAATTTAAGGAAGATAACTGTTGTTACTAGTGAAAGAAGCTGGAAACTCCCGACATGTGAAATGGCAATTGAGGCGGCTTCATTTTTTTCCTTGAATCGATTTTGTGATAAGCTAAGTTGCTCGGACATGGGTACGGGTGTCCGTCACGGGTGAGGATCTAGAGGTCATCCTTCGAGATGTAGTATGGATCCTAAAGGGATACGGGTGCAACGATCCAACTAAAAATAATTCAAAAAAATAAAAATATAAAAATATCTCTAAAGTATGAGAAATTTTGTGGAATACTTACGTATAGTTTGTAAAATATGAATTTTCTTTTTATTCTCAAGTTGTAGATAAGTAAATGATTCCTAGATAAGATATGCTATATTCTTCAAATTTACCTAGTTTTGGTTATGATTTTCGGAATCAAATTGTATCTTGTCTCGAATTTTTCCTTCCGTCATGGTCAAAGTACCCAAAATTGTTCGACCAGATCCATTATGGATTTCATACCTATACCAGTACTAGTGTCCGTGTGGACACGGGCGCGGCACCCAAACTGTCGTGTTGGAGCAACTTAGGTGATAAGTAGGCCTTTTAGGACTAAATATTAATTTGCTAACTCATTATCTCCGCATAATGGTCACTAAAGAGTCCTCCGTCAACTGTTTGGGAGAAAAATTTAAATTATTTGTTGTTATAAATTTCTTTCCAATTTTTGAAGGATCTATCCCTTCAAAATTCAAATATGATTACCATTTTTCTCTTCGGGATATGTATAAAATTAAGGTTCAAGAAAGGACAACGGTAAGAAAAATCTTAGAAGAGGCGAGCCTCCACAACAACTCAGAAGGTGGTTCGCTTATTTGTCTTTGCCAATTAGTGTTTCCTATTGCTTTTTGTTGTATAGTTGAATATCAAAAATTGAGAAGCCATTGATCTTGCTATTGATCTTATTTTATGTGACTAGGGTGCAAAAATGGAAGGAAAGGGGAAACAGGATAGCACTGCCAATGTGACTAATGTGAACAAGAATTGTATGGATGATGGAGTCATCCCTAAACAGGAAGTGCTGGTTGATGATCATCTCTCTGGTGCGGATGAAGAGCTGATAATTCTTTATCTTGACAAGAAAATGATGGACCAGCCCTTTCCCAATGACACTATTCATGAAGTCGACGTCTTCTTGTACCATCCTCAGCAGCTTTCTCGTATAGTTCTCTCTCTCTCTCTCTGTGTCTGGTCAATATCTTTCTTTTCTGAATGTTCATCATGTGAAAGGTGTTTTTTTCCCAATTTAATTTGTGGATCCGTGGTATCAAACATGCTCTGCTTTAAGTGAAAGTGCTTGTTGAAGCGTTGGTCTTATATGATGAATAGCTATCTGACAAATCTGAGCAACTTCAGTTATTAGATTGTTGCTCTTAGGGTGCGTTTGATATGAAGGAAAATATTTTTTGAAAAATGTTTTTTAATTTTCTCATGTTTGGTTAGCTTAAATGTTTTGGAAAATATTTTCGTCATGAACTCATTTTCCTCAAGAGGAAGGAAAGCGTTTTTGAAACTTTTTTTTCAACCTTTCGTACCCTATCCCCCCCTCCCCACTCCCAACCCCACCCCCTTCCACCCCCATCCCATAGTTTTATCTAAATTATGTATTTTTCAAAAAAATATTTTCTACTCACTAACCAAACACTAAAAAATATTTTCGAAAAAAGTTTTCACTCATCGACCAAACATGGCAAAATAAGTGATAAAACTGCTCAATTTCGAGAAAAGCATTTTCCGCCATACCAAACACACCCTTAAAGTGTACACATTTGGAAAGACTAACTTTTCTCCGAATTCAGAGAATCTTTTTTCTTGCAATAATGTATCACGTTAAGAGGATCTATTTGGAGCAAAAAAGAAAATGCATCATGGAGCTCTAGTACAAGCATATGATCGTCTTAGATCCCATATAAGTTTTAGGTTGTGAATATTTATTTATTCCATTAGCCGTAATAGGAAATCCCAAAGTTAAGGTTAGACTTGACAATGGTTTTTCATTTCTTTTTCTTGTTTTTGATAAATATCGATGTCTTCATTGCCCACTAAAATCTTTGCTACTATAAGAGAAGCTCGGTGCTGCTATCTCTTATAGTAGCAAAATCAAGAATATTTTTACATCTCCAATCTTATTAGTGTCATTATCGATCTCTGTCGTAATGAAAAAAGCTAGTTTCATTTTGACAGAGATGCACCATCCATCTCAAGCGAAAAAATGGTACTTTCTGAGCCCAGCAAGCAAAAAATATACAGAGGGAGGTCAATCTAACAGTGTTAGTGTGAACGATGATGGACATTGGGAACCTTGTGGAACCGATTCTCTCATCCACAAGGATGGTAAACTGATTGCATACCGAAAGACACTAAACTACATTGAGGGGAAGCATGATAAGGATAGGAACAAGACTGAATGGCTGATGCATGAATACAGACTGAAAGGAAGCAGAGATGTACCAACTTCTGGTGATATGCAGGTACGCTGTTAAACTTATTCTAATTAAGTAATAGTTAGACATTATACTTATTTGCAAGAGTTGGGAGTTTAAATGGGCTGTAGCTCTATGGTCTCTTATGGACGTCACACAAGGTATAAGAAACTAGAATTGGATGAACATCAATGGACATATCCTGTTATATTACATTAGCGGATGCATGTACCTGTTTCATTTGCACGAGATCTAGTTCCAAGAAGCTGATGTGCAACTACTCTTCACAGAGTTGGCGTACAAGTGGGAGAAGAAACTAATTTTAAAATTCCCGTTTTAGCGTCTGCATTTCATTTGAAGATTAATTATAGGTTGGTACTAATGTGTTTTGATTTTCTTAAAAAGCGGGTATTTTGTAAGTTATTCAAGTCGAATAACAAGCTCATGGAGGCAGAGGAGAAGGAAGCGACCAAATTTGCTGCTCCAAATTATGGGGTATCTAGCGCGAACCCCACCGTTCAAGGTAGTATTTAGTTTTTGAGGAACTCCTTGAACTGCTTGATCAGCAGTGTGGTATCTTTTTCAGCTTTCGATGGAACTAATGCAAAGCCGCTGTCTCAGCATCATCAGGAAATAATGCGTCCCTTCTTTTCTGCTTGCAGGCCCAGAGAAAGCAAATGACATAACTAATGATTTGCTTCCTATGCCTGATACTGATCAGGGCACCATGATGCCTACCCCTACGCCTCAACATGTTCAGGGAACTACGCTTACTCGTACAGGTCGACAGAAAGCAACAAACAATGTGTTTAGAAATAAGCGTCCTAGATGTAAGCGTGATTCACATCCACCGCCTGCATCTCATCAGGGCGTTATGATGCCACACCTACCGAATGCAAACTCTCAGCCTCAGCGTGATCAGGGAATTAGGCTTCCACCTCCTTCGCATCAAAATGATGAGAGAAAGACGTTTCCTATTTCTACAGGGCCATATAAAGTTAACAATGGTGTGGTGGTGAGTGACAACGGCCCAAGTAACAGCGTTGTGGTACCTTGCGGTCCCGAATATATTCTTGATAAGCCCAGCTTTGATTGGACCAGGGCCAACTCTTGGCTTCTAGATGGTACTACGCTTCCTTCTCATCCTCAATATGGTCAGCAAACTATCCTTCCTTCTCTTACAGGCAACAACCCAAATGCGGATGAGGTTAGTGTTATGGGACTAACACTCAACCATCTCCATGATGCGCAGGATCTTCCTCTTTCTGTTGAACTCCCTGAACTTCCATCGGTTCAAGCCTCACCCCGCGGTAGTCATGAAAATGAAGCAGCTGTAGCACCGAGATATGATGGGTGGCCGTTATATACTGCAGAAACTAGACTGCCACCATATGATGGACCGTTTGAGTCGTTGACAGAAGAAGAATTGGCCTTCTTTGATAATCCTGATCCTGGATATCCAGAGGCATTTGAGAACAAGAAAGAGGCCAAGAAATGATTGAAAAGGAAGAAACATGATATGGCACATTTTACTATTTCTAGTGGTTTTAGTTATTTTATACAAACTTCCAGTTCATGATTAAAGAAGGTATGAAGGCAGTAGATTAAGGTTTCAGATGCCAAATAATTGAAGAAGGCCTTCATACCCAATTATTTCAAATTTTTTTAGCAATTATACTATCTTTATCAAACAATCTATTAATTACTAGTTTTTAATCATTGTTTGTTGTGTTTGTGCTTGGTTTTTATCATGTCATTGTTTTCATTATCGATACTGCCTTTTCCATTTATTTTTCTGATTCTTAAGTTGATGGCAGTGTCTTCCTGATGTATATCGCTATTATTGTTCCATTGCCTCTTTTTCATCTCCTTGTGTTGAGGGTCTTTCGGAAACAACCTCTCTACCCCGAGTAGGAGTAAGGTCTGCGTACATGCTATCCTCCACAGACTTCACACGTGGAATTTCATTGGGTGGTTGTTGTTGTTGTTGGGTTTTATCATGTCATTAGAAAAAAACATTTGATGTCAATTAGATAATGAATAAAACCATTTTTTTTGTCAGTTAGATTAACGAATAAAGTCCATGTTCATTCTTGTATTAGATAGATTGTAATGTATGCTTTCCAATCTCTCTAGGTTTCTTAGATTAATAGTAATTGAATCATGTATATCTTGTCTTGAAATTTTTAAGCAAATATGCAATAGTGAATATAAACATGATTAATAATAGTAATCTAGAATAGAATTAAGATAATGACAAATATTTTGGATCAATGTAATATAGAAATAGTGTCATATAAATGGAATTATTAAGTAGTAGCAAAATTATTAAAAATAACATCACAAAGTATAGTTACCACCCTATTTACTGTAATTTCGAACAATATTTCATTTATATTTTAATTATAAGAAGTTGTACTTATATTAATTTTACGTAGTTTTCAACTGTTGAAATTTTACTTTAATAAAAATATTTAAAAATTAATTTCTGAATTGAAATTCAAAATGAAAAAGCTTGAACTTCGTACTTCAAAACCTTATTCTTTTTTTTTAAACGGAGGGAATATATTCCATTCGTCTTATTTTAACTATCGCTTTAGCTCAGAAAAATTATTCCAAAATAATTGTCACTTTAAGAATTTAAGACTAAATTTGCTACTTGTTTCCAACTATACCCTTAATATAAAAAAGTAGCAGTTCTTCTTAATACTAGCTCAATTCTCAAACAAATATTTAATAGGGATAACTAAGTAAATTATGTCTTGTATTTTTTTTATGGACGTGAAAAAAGCTAAAGCGATAATTAAAATGGGACAAAGGGAGTATTATTTAGCTTGTGGAATAATATTTTTCTCATAATTGTTTCAAAAATAGACATGTTTCCAATCATTTTCCCATATTTGGTATACCATAATGTATTTTGAATACCCAATACTTTTTATAGTTTTTTTTTTTTGCTAAATACTTTTTATAGTTTTTTTTTTTCGCTAAATACCTTTTATAGTTGATATCTGGTGACAACGATAGAGTTGGACTCTTTTATGCTAATGTAATAAAATGATCTCAAAAGTTTAAAGCACAGAATAATAATAAGACTTTATGTCTAAAAGTTTTCCTAATTTTCTTCCTATTCTAATTAGGAAATACTTTTATTTGCCTTTTCAAATCTGTATAATTTCCTATTCGAATTAGGACACGATTTAAATTATTTCCTAATTTGCCTTTTTCAACTCCAAATAGTTTTCAATTCGAATTAGGAAATATTTTTAATTTGTTTTTACAATTCCGAATAATATAATTTTTATTCGAATTAGGAGAAACTTGAAGTCTTCTTTATCTCTTTGTTTCATCTCTCTCTATATATATAATAATGCAAGGTTATTTTCTTGCTTCAACTTACTACATCCTCTCAAAATTCTTTTTTCTGTATCTATAGTTAGATATTTCACCATTATTCCTAGATTAACAAAAAGAAGAAAATAATGACGACGAAAAGCGAACGAAAAAAGTCTTCTTCATTTACAATGGGGACGAAATTTCAGCCCTATAATGATCAAGATCTCATAAACTATCTACAAAAATTTGTATGCGGAATGCCAATAGAATCCGATCGTATTCGACATATAGACGTGTACGGTAACAAGAAGCCATGTGAATTATTTCAAGACTTATCATGTAGCAAAGGGGAGACGAGTACTGATCATGTAAACTATTTCTTTACTCAGTTAAAGAAAAAATCGGCCAAAGGTAAAAATTATAACAGGTCACTTACGGGAGGTGGCTCGTGGAAAGGACGAGACACGAGTAAACCGGTTTACGATCATGAGGAAGGATCAATGATTGGGTTGAAGAAAAGTTTTCGTTTTGATGAAGAAAGTCATGACATAGTTGGTAATAATCAAAGAATTGTGTGGACTATGAAAGAATATTGCCTTAGCGACGCGAGACTAAAGGTGTTAAGACAATGTGGTCAAATCCGGCATGAGGACTCAGTTCTGTGTAGCATTGAGAAGAAGGTTAATTTGTGTAAAAATTCTCAGGATATGAATTTAGTTGCCAACCGTGTTGATCATGGACCAAGTTCTTCTTCAGCACCGAGATATGCTGCATGGCCGTTGTATACTGAACTAACTAAACTGCCACCATTTGATGGACCGTTTGAGTCGTTAACTGAAGAAGAATTGGCCTTCTTTGATAATCCTGACCCTGGATATCCACAGGCTTATGAGCAAAGGCGCATCTAGTAGGGTTCCATAGGCACGTGAACCCATGCTCCCCTCCCTAAACCATGTACAGTAATATTATATTTTTTCAAAAATATTTAAAAGTATATGTGCGCAATCATGCTTAAAGTATTATATGATGTTATGATTATTAGGTGTATCTCTCTAGGAGAGATTGTGAGTTTAAATCTTATATCAATCTTGTTGTTTTTTTCTTTTTCTTTCTAGAACTAGACGCCCACGGAGATGGACGTGTCTGGTGTCACTTTTTGGATAGTAATTAAATACTTTTTCTTTTTATTTCTTTAATTGATTGGTTTATTTTTTTTCAAAATTTTCACACATTAAAATTCATATTCTTCTGTTGTGTTGTAAAATCTTATATAATTAAACAAAATGTGTATTTTAAAACTAGTAAAAGCGTATGATGTATCATGTAGTCAATGGGTTCAACTGATCCCAATATTTTCAACATGGAAATAGACATAGATGTAAGAAAATTACTCTTTTTAAAGAAAAAATTAATTTCGAACTTAGTGTAATGGGTGCGTAATAGTAAGAACTGAAGGTTAAACCCATAAATTTATATTGTAATCAACTTTTTTTAATAGTGCACTCATCCTGCCTAAATCGTGGATTCGCCTCTATTTATGAGAAAGCGGTAGATTAAGGTTTCAGGGCCAAATATTTTTGAAGACCTTTAACAATTATTGTAATTTTTATATTAATTAGTACTGTGTAATTTTGTCAAGGAATATGTTAGTTAATTTTTATCATTGTTTGTTGTTATTTTTTTTCCTCGATCTTTTCCTTGTTTAATCATCTGGTATTTGAAGTTGACTAGCGTAGTGTCCAGCCTCTCTAGGTTTCTTGCATTTGTAGTAATTGAAAGTTTGATCATAAAATTCATAAGCAAATATAGATATGATGTATAACAGTAATTACGGATTTTCTCCTAGACAAATCAATAGCATTGTCCACATGAGATTTCAATATATGGAAAATATTTAACTTCAAAGTTCTTCCTTTTTTTTTTTTTTTTTTTTTTTTTTT
>MDKF010228787.1:0-16211 GCA_026770625.1 Nicotiana glauca | reverse complement strand
CGAGACACGTATCTAATTTGCACCCCGTGCCTATTTTGAGTTCTTCTTCTCGTATCTCTCAATTATTACCTGTTGGCCTTTTGACCAATCCACGTGTCATGTCACGTCATCTTTAATATAAATTCAGTTTTTTCCAATACAACGGTACGGGCTCGTACTAGCCTAATAGACTTGGTCAGCCTTAAACACGTGACTTGGGAACTTCCCGTTTTTCCATCATAACTACCGATTTGCACTGTTTTTCCATCATAACTACCGATTTGCACTACCCCGAGGTCAAACGTTGAGAACCCCTCGGGTTGAACCTCGACCCTTTCCTCGAACCTTTGGAGACGGGTTTATGAAACATCATAATGACCATAAAATGAGACCCTCTGATTTTTAACGTATACACCTTATTTTGTTGCCCATCTGATTTTTTCTATTTTCTACAGTTATTACTTATTATATACACAGACTGTCAGATTTATCATTGAGCAATATAAGATCTATAAGAAGTTGCTCAATAAGAATTCCTCTTCGTTTACTTCTTGTGTAATATAATTTGTTATTCTTCCTTATTATCATCACTAAAGTTATCTATGTTGTACCTGCAAAATTGATATAAGTCGATTGCTTATTGCCTTGCTTTATAAATTTAATTAATTTAATTTATTGGTCAAATTTTAAGTTAAACAAGTATCATTCACTGATTTAATTGACTCTCACCATCCTTTCATCAACTTTAGATACAGGAGTTAGATGTTGCGATCAAGTTCTAAGCATGCAGATAGAGATCATTTGGCAAATGCAATCCTGATGAGTCCCACGCTAAATTTCTATTATTTGACTAAATAAGTTTCATTACATATGATTATTCTTGGTTTGTGCTATGTTTTATCTATTATTTATTTATCTTTATAATAGAAAAGACAAATAAAGGGAAAAATAAATTGACAGCCTTGAAACCAAGGAGATATATAGTACGTAGGAATGGCGGTTTGTCTCTATTAACATCGGTGAAGGTAGAAATTGTACAAATATCATTAATTATCGAGGGTACAATCTTGACTTATCTAACCAACAGTACATATTTCACCTTTGTCCTGATTTCTGGCGAAACCTAAGCAATTCTGTCCGAATTTAAGAAGCAAAGGCGGACACTAGAAACTTTGGAAGGAAGCAAAAAAGGATAAGCCTCCATTTGGATTTAGAAAAGTATTTCAAGTGCAAACAATTAATTTTATAAATTAACATTTATGTATTGAGATAAAAGTGTTAAAACTCATAATAAGTAGGGGTGTCATGAATATTTGAAAACCGACCAAACCGTACCGCACCGAATCGATTTTTAGGTTTCTTTTAAAGAAACCGTAGGATTTTATATAAATTTATAACCGTACCGATAATTAGGATATATTTTTTATTTTATAAAAATAAACCGAAAAAATACCGAACCATATCGAATAAATTTTACATGTGAATAATATATTTATATAGTAAGCTTAAAACTAATAAAGCATTAAATTTTTCATTTGGCCTTGGAATTATAAAAACTGTTACCAGCCGACAAGTAATTAAACTCAAAATGCTAGTTCCTAAAACCTATTATCCTACTTATATTTAATTAAGTTATTTCAAGTATCTTTATTAGCAAGACACAAAGTATTCCAGCAATTATGCGTAGCAAACTATAATGTATTGAATATGTTTCCCTTCATATAATTTAGATTTATCTTTTTTAATATTTAATATAGACTTTATTCTTGAGTCCCAGCTTGGTTAATATCTTTTCACTTGTATGATTTTATTTTTTCTTTACTTTTACTTGGTTTCTTTTACATTGTTGTCGAATAGTTGTATCTATACTCTAGCCATCTTTCATATTTTTTTAATTCATTACCTTTAAAACTGTAAAAATGTCTAGAGAATTTTGCTAAGTTCTATAAAAGAAGCATGTTATTGCATCTACTTTTACTGGTGAATTTTACATGACATTTAAAAAATACCGAAAATTAATCGAACCGTACCGATACCGAAGTGAAACCGACATGATTGGGATAGTTTCGAAAAGTCTAATTTTGGTTATGCATAATAGAATAACCGTAAAATTGGTATAGTACAAATTTTATAAAATAACCGGCCGAACCGAACCATTGACATCCCTAATAATAAGTACTAATTGATAAAAAATACTGATACGCTGTTTTTTATATTATAATACTAATATAACCTTAAAAGCTGTAGAAAAAATTATAAATAAAAAAGAATATTTGTAAAAGGAAAAAGAGGAACAGTGAATTGGGAATGAAGAGAAAGAAAAGTTTTGTTTTGGGAAATATTTTTTGTGAATTAAGAAATATTGTTAAAAATGAAATAATAAAATAATGATCAAAATAAAAGTTGATGTAACCAGTTCTTGGGTGTCACATGGGAGAAATTCAAAAATAGTCAGATTTACCACTGGTCATTGAAAAATAGTCAAGTTTCAAAAGTCATCGAAATTTAGCCACATTAAATCTGAGCGAAAACACTGTTCAAAATCCAAAAAAATACGCCCGTAAATTTTACGGGAGTTCCAGCATAAGTATGCTTGAACTCCCGTAAATTTTACGAGAGTTCCAGGATAACTATGCTGGAACTCCCGCAAATTTTACGGGAGTTCAAGCATAATTATGCTGGAACTCCCGCAAATTTTACGGGAGTTCCAGCAAGTATAATTGTCCAGTATAATATACTGGAGTTTGGAGCACTGGTGCTCCAGTCTCCCGCAAATTTTACAGGAGTTAGCAAAGTATACCGGTCCAGCATAATATGCTGGAGTTCGTACATAAATACACCAGAACTCCCGTATATTATACTGAACCGGTCCTGTTGCAGCAAAAAAGTGACTATTTTTCATTAACTTGATAAACGCTGGCTATTTTTCATTGACCAGTGTAAAAACTGGCTATACCATGAAATTTTAACACATTTAAGACCCAACTGCCAACAGCCCGTCAACAAGAACGACAGAGAAATTATATTTCTGTAGGTTTATTCCAACTTGAAATCGCTGATAACCCGTGCACACATTGTTTCTTTGCTAAAACAAAATTAATTCACGTTATACATAAATAAATGCAATCATGGATTTTTAGAGTCCATTGCTCAAATGGTCACTTAACTATTCCAAATTATCTCCTAAAGTCACTTTACTTTCGTTTGTACCAACAAAGTCACTGAACTATGTATATTGCACTCAGAAGGCCACTCAACTAGATTTTTCAAATTTTAGATTGACAAATACCTATTTTACCCTCTAAATTATAGACATTTATCTTTTTTTATAATAAACTTTTTAATGTCATGGTATTCCTGTTTTAATTTATATTATGGACTTACCTATAGAATAAATAAATATTATTTATAAATTAAAAATAAAAAGTATTTAAGCATATATACCGCTGGAATAATAGAATAATGAGCATAGTAAAAAAAAATAATTAGCATAATTTGTTAGTAATAATAATTTTAGTATTAACAACAAAAATTCAAAAATTTATTACACAATTTAGAATGAAAGAGAATAAAGATTGTAATTTATATATTCCATGCACGTAATATAAAAATAATTATTTAAATAAAGATATTTTTGTAATATACATTATAAATTTTTGAAAATTATGCTCAATTATATTAATATATTTCTACCAACTTTCCGACGACACAACGTTATGTCACCGGAAAGCAGGGAGACTATTTGTATAGGGTAAAATATTTTATGTTAAGTCGTGCATAGAATATATATAATATAATTGAGCATAATTTTCAAGAATATATAGTGTATATTATAAAAATACTTTTATTTAAATAATTATTTTTATATTACGTGCTTGGAATATATATTTTAAAACCTTTATTTTCTTTCATTCTGAATTGTGTAAATAATTTTTTTTAAATTTTTGTTGTTAATACAAAAGTTATTATTACTAACAAATTGTTTTAATTATATTTTTTACGTGGTCATTATTCTGTTATTCCACCATTACAGATGCTTTAATAATTTTTATTTTTTTAATTTATAAATAATATTTATTTATTCTTTAGGTAAGTCCATAATATAATTTAAAAGGGGAAATCATAATATTAAAAAGTTAAATAAATAAAAGAAGATAAATATTTATAATTTAGAGGGTAAAATAGGTATTTGGCAATCCAAAATTTGAAAAATCAAGTTGAGTGACCTTCTGAGTGCAATAGGCATAGTTCAGTGACTTTGTTGTTACAAATGAAATAAAGTGACTTTAGGAGATAATTTGGGATAGTTGAGTGACCATTTGAGTAATGGACTACGGATTTCTACGACATAAAAGAAGAGCATGTTGTGGAGCTTTGCATAAGATGAGCAGGGGTAGAGCGACGGGGCTAGACGAGATTTTTGTGGAATACGCGGGAAGAGTAGGCCTAGAGCGACGGGGCCGGACGAGATTCCTATGAATAGCTGGAAAGAGTAGGCATGGAGGGCTTACTAGGTTATTTAATGTCATCTTTAATAAGACGAAGATGTCTGAGGAATAGAGGTAGAATATGATGATTCCGGTGTACAATAATAAATGTGATAGTCAAAATTGCAACAACTATAATGGTATCAAGTTGCTAAGCCACACTACCAAAGTCTGGAAGAGGGTGGTGGAAGCTAGGGTGAGGAGAAATATGTCTATTTTCGAGAACCAGTTCGGATTCATATCGGGGCAATCTACTACTGAAGCCATTCACCTTAGTAGGAAACTGGTGAAGCACTATAGGGAAAGAAAGAGAGATCTACATGTGGTGTTCATTGACCTAGAATAAGCTTACCACAAAATCCTGAGGGAAGTTCATTGATGATATTTGGAGGCTAGGGGTGTGCCTGTAGTATACACAAGAATGATTCAGGATATGTATGACCATAGAGTTAAGGCCCCCGTTAGGATGATGGGAGGAGACTTAGAACACTTTCTAGTCGTGATGGGATTGCATCATGGATCTGGTCTTAGCAGGTTTCTATTTGCCTTGGTGATGGACGTTTTGAAGCGGCACATTCAATGGAAGGTGCGATGTTGCATGTTATTTGCAGATGACATAGTGCTAATTGACGAGATACGAGACGGTGTTAACGCAAGACTGGAGGTTTGAAGGCAGACCTTGGATTCAAAAAGTTTCAATTTAAGCATTACCAAAATTGGTACTTGGAATGCAAGTTCAGCAAAGGGGCTCATGAAGCAGACATGGAAATGAGGCTACAGTCACAAGTCATCCCTAAGAAAGGAGTTTTAAGTACCTCAGATCTGTAATTCAACGTAATAGAGAGATTTATGAAGATGTCGTGCATCAGATTTTAGCAGGGTGGATGAAATATAAGCTCACATCCGAGATTCTGTGTGATAAGAAGGTACCTCCAAGCAAAGGCGTGGGCACCTTGCCACAAGCGGTGATGTGTGGCATCGCTTCATCATATATATATATATATATATATATATATATATATATATATATATATATATATATATATATATATATATATATATATATATTAGATAATAAGAAAAATAAAAATATTGTAATAGTAATTTATTCATTTGTTCACTTTTTTTAAATGGTGACATTGCTTATAAACATTCATGTGTACATCACTCCTTCCGAGACTTAAAGATAACTACATAGTGATGGTTAGACTGACTATGTTGTATGATTCATAGTGTTGGCTTTTAAAAAACACCCATATTCAGAAGATGAAAGTTCTAGAAATGTGGATGTTGAGATGGATATTTGGGAATAATAGGAGAGACATTCGGGTCAAGCTGTGGGAGTGGCCCCAATGAAGGATAAGATGCACGAAGTTAGGTTGAGATGGTACGGGAACGCAAAGAGGTGGCGCACACATGCCCCCGTGAGGAGGTAAAGGTAGGCATAAAAAGTCTTGGGAGAAGTGATTAGGCAGGACATGGCGCAACTCCATCTTACCGAGGACATGACCCTTGATTGGGAACCTGCATCTTGTCAAGTTTGTAGTGGCCAAGAACTTGCTTGCTAGGGTTCATTTGATTGAAGATTAAAGCTTCCTGAATATCATGGCTCCATTTAGCTAAAACATCTGCAACATTATTCTCTTCCCTATAACAATGTTTAGTGATAATATTATGTTCATGAATGTATTGATGAGCCTCCCTGATGATATCCTCAATGTTCCATGGAGGAGCATAAATAATGTTCATCTTATCAACTACCAATTTAGAATCACACTCTAAAATAACCCTGTCATAGCCATTCAAATGACACCATTTTAATCCAAGTAGAGCTACCTAAGCGTCTGGAAAGTCTACCCTGTCTATGAGAATGCCATGATCAAATTGCTTCGGTGGTTCCTTAGGATTCCTCCAGCACCAATAGAGTTATTGGCTTGTTTGTTTCCATCTGTATTGAGTTTGGCCCATCCAAAGGTTGGTTTATTCCATTTCACTAGAAAACAAATAATCTTAGGAGTTAAGGATAAAAGCCTATCACAAATCCCATACCAAAGAACAAACCCTTATATCTGTACATTATGCTTAAAAATCACCTATCTCAAGTGTCGCACGTTTTGTGCGATAACTAAAAGAGTGATTGTTTACCCGTAAAATGGTACAGTTGAATTTGTTGCGTGGTTTAAAGACAACCTAACTGATTTGATCCTAAAATGATAAATAAATTAAAGGAAATATAAGGCTTAGCATTGAAATCGAAAGAAATAGCAAGCCTAGTTATGGGAGCAAGGCTTCCGAGGATAGCGATAAGAACAGTACTAGACAGAAAATAAAGTTGTATTATTTAGCTTGATAATAAAATGTAGCATAAGTTGTGGCAGAGATTTTTTTCCCTTGAAGCCACTATTTATAGGCCTAGGAAATAAGATCCTACGATTAAGCCCATCTTAAATGACAATAAAGGGGGTCATTGATGAATATGTAACTGGAGGCCATGAATGCTAAAATTCTTGCAACAACTGCATATTTAATACTGAGGAATATTCTTCATTAAATGTCATCTGGTGACAAATACTTGTTTGCTTCCATTGACCACATTCCCGTCGGGATCTACCCAGTACCAACCTAAGTTGTTGTCCTTGGTCTTGGTTTTCACTTGGTTTATCTTCCATCCGCCTCCGGTTCCATGTGTCACGCCATCATTTGAGCATTTAATATAAACAAATTATATCCTATACATATAGTCTCCCTGCTTTTCGATGCCACATCTTTGTGTCATTTGGGAAGTTGATGCAGATTCCTTTCTAGGCGAAAAATTTTCTAAACAGTTTCTAAGTCTTCATAAGACGCACACCATCTCCCATTTAATACCCCGAACACATGTTACCTCATGATTTAGCAATATTTTTGTCGGTTCTCGAGGTAATCATGACCATGATTTTAGTCGTCTGTACCTTTACTTATATGCCTCATTATTCTTCTTTCACTTCTAATAGCATCATAAACTTTCTTAACCTCTTTGAACTTAACTTTCTTCTTCTTTCATATCTCTCCAATATTCTTCAAAAAGCTCTATCACCTTCTTATTATTATGGATTCCCCTACTAAATCATCCAAAAACTTTGGTTTTCTCTTCGGTGGAGGCTCAAAGAGGAGCAAAGATAAGGAAGTTGATGTTGATGCTGATCCCACCACGATGAGCACCATCATACCTAAACATTTGAACACTGTCCACGACTTCCAAGAGAAGTTCCCAACTTTAAAACCTCGAACTTGGGCTATAGGTAAATATTTTTCTTCTATTCGCCCTTCCAGTATTCCCACTGCAAAGGAGGATTATGATTGTCATGCCCTAAATATCATTGCTCCGGACCTGGTATAGCGGGTGACCTTCATTAATAAGGGTTTCATGTACATTTATACGTACCACTTCACGTTGGGCCAATTCTCATTGAGCGGGGGACTTGACCCCGTGATCTTGAAATTCTGCCACTGGCATCAAGTATGCTTGGCATAAGTAGGCCCCTATGTGTGGCGAATAGTGTCTAGTCTACAGCAGTTGTGCTTGGAAATGAGGGAGACCCTCACCCTAGCACATATGATGAACCTCTACCCCTCCCCCCCCCAAATCTTTCGTGGGGGAGTAATAAATCTTAGCAAGTGTGGCCATCATGCTTTGCTTACCAGCATGTATGAGTGTTCATAAAAATCTGAAAAATCGAACCAAACCGACCAAAAAAACTGATACTTTTTTGTTTGGTTTTGGTTTTGAAATTTAAAAATCGATCAATTTTGATTTTAATAAAAGAACCAAACCAAACCAAACTGAATAAAGGAGTAGCTATTTTAAATTTATTATTACACCTATATGTATGTATACTCTTATAAAAAAGTTTTAAATTTTTTATAGTAAATGTTAATTATTTTCGCTTTTAGTACAGTTCTTTACCTTTACATTTTAGTTTGATTGGTAGTTTTATTTTGTTAATGGTAAGGATCTATTTCATGTTAAAAATAATATATTTTTAATTGAGTCCTTAAATTATTCATCACTATTTGATTCAATTATCATCAATATATCTTGATAAATAATAGATTTCTCAAGGGCAATTGATTTGATAATTTCTACGTTGAAAATGTGGTCGCCGAAATATGTGTTTGGTAGTGTATATCTTATATTTAAGAAAAAATCAAATAACCAAAAAAATCGAAAAACCGACACAAACCGAATCGAGAAAGAACCGACTTAATTGGTTTGGTTATAATATTTGAAAAATCGACTTACTTGGTTTGGTTTATTTTTAGGAAAAAATCGATCCAAACCAAACCATGAAAACCCCTATCACCATGGATGATTACAATGACCGTAGATGGATAGAGCTGTTTGCCGTCATTACTACCGGGGATATTATCACGGCCACAACTCCATCTTTCCCCAAATCCTTTAATCGTTTATGTAAGTTCAAAATCTATCCCTTTCTCTGAAAAATGTTGTTTTATATCATTATTAACCCTTTTCTTTCGGGATTTTAGCTACACGGTGGATACCACCAAGGGTTGAAGGCCTGGAACAATGGGTTCAGAAGATTCTGGACATTACTACGCCCGATACCCATCGAGTTGGCCTCCAAATACGGGTGGAAGGCCAAGAACTACGATAAACTGGCACTTTCTTCATTCCGCCTTTGTACTTAAGAAAAACTGCTAACCCTACCGTTTTTTTGATTCAGGGCTCCCGCAGGGTATTGTTTTGGTCCCTGAGGAGGATGTTTTGGCCGATCCTGCAAATCTGCGAGGTTGTTATAGGCTCACCCGGACCGGTTCCCTCAAGTCTGTTTCGAGTGCAGGAGCTTCTTCTCGGAGTCCCCAGACAGAGAACAAGAAACCAAAAAAGCGGTGTTCTTCCTCAGCTGGGGGTAAAAATAATAAAGCAAAGAAAGCCACATCTAAGCTAGCCGCAACCACTTTGGTCATTGACAATGATCGGGAAGCTAGTGAAGAAGAGGCTTCCCTCCAAAGGATACAACGATCTTCATCAGCTTAACAAAATGCTCAATCCGGAAATCTTAATACCCCAACCGAGGGTGAGCTCCGAGCACTCTGGGAGAAATAGATTTAGTGAAGAATGTTGATTCTCCCTTTGTGGTCCCAGTTGCTAATCTCGGCTCTATGAGGTCGGATACCAGACCTCTTCTGCCTTTGGAGGGTAAGCAACCAACAAACAACACTGCCTCTGCTGCAACTACTTCTTAACTTACAACTTCATCTCCCTCCACACCAGTTGTGCCTTCATCTCTAGAAACTACTACATCTGATCCCCGGCCGCAGACGCCTAAGAGGAGGATGTCCCTCCTCCCTAGTCCCCAGACCATGGGAATTCTGGGTACAACTATTCACCCCCTTTTGCAGATCCCCAAGGGAGGAGGAGTGTATCTCTTGGTCTTAAAGGAGTGTACCTACTATCCAGGCTAGTGGAACTTGACAACTATTTGAAGCTGTTGGCTTCAAATAAAGATAAGAAGAAAATGCACTCTCTTTCAGGGGAGTCTATGTTGAATAATGACATGCCTAATGCAGCAGCAGTACCGTACTTGTTCTTTTATTGCTTGTTTCTACGTGACTTGGTACAACAAGGTTTCTAAATTTTGTATTTGCTTCGTATGCCAACTTCCTCGCTTCCAAGGGCCTTCAAAGATTTATCTCAGACAAAGAGGGACTTATATCCAAGCGGGATCAACTGTTGGTCGAGAGGAATAAACTTATCGTGTGCTTCTCGGTTCTAGAGGCGAGGACCGCTGAAGTGGCTAAGCTTGAGACCTGGTTGCAACAGAGGGAGCAAGTGGTGATGTCTCATAGTCAAGAAGCCACTTAGCTACATACACAGTTTCAGGATACAAACGCTAGGTGGGCTGAATCTCAAGATGATGATCTTGCTACTACCGAGCACGAGTCTCCCTCCATTGAACGAGCAAATAATTTGGAGGAAACTTTGAACTTTAAAGTTGAAGAAGCTACTGCTACCGAGGAGAAGTGGGTCTGGATGGAAGATAGGTATAAGAAGATCATGGAACAAAATAAGGTTCATTTAACCACAATCCGTGACCTCGATCTGTAAGGCCCCGGAAATTTTTGCTAAGTGATTTAGGATTTCGTTGTGTCACGTAGGCTTATTACAATAATTTTATGTGCTATTGATATGGTGTAAATCCATTTGACTTGGTAAATATGTGTATAATTCTTGTGGTAAGTAATTTGGGGTCCAAGGAAAGGCCTAAGTCTAAGAAAAATTGGAATTGTCCATAATAGGTTAAAATTCCCAATGATCTTGCACTAGTCCCTACTTTGAACGAGAATGTCTAAATATCTATAAGGTTTTAGGTGATTAATAACCTATCAAATGAAAGGTCTTTGAGTCTAGTTTCAAACGCTTCAAACCGTTCGTCATTTGGACATTCCTACGCAAAGTTATGATCAAATTACCAAAGGCTGGAAAATGCGATCCTGTGTCATGTCAAATCTGCGATCTCAATGTCAATTATGCGGTCCATATTTTTAATCTGCGGTCGCAAATCAAACCGCAGATTGAACCAGTGTAGCCCAGTTTTGGGCACCGATTTTGCAGTGCATTCTGCGGCCCGCATGTTCATTCTGTGGTCCATTCTACTATAGCAGAGTTGACATCGGAGGGTTAATTTTCTAATTTTTATAACCTGACCCCATTTCAATATATAGCCTTTGGGGCTTCATTTGGGGTCATTTCCTACTGATTTTAGAGAGATGTGAGAGCATTTTAGAGAGAGAGAAGGAGGAACCCAATATTTAAATCATCCAAACCTTGCATCAATCTTCAAGAATCAAAGAGCCCAATCACAAGATCTTCATCTAAGAGGTACGATTCTATGCCCTAGGTTTTAATTTCGAGTTTGGAGTATAAGATGGGTTATTGAGGTATGATTCTTAGGTATATTAGTATTGTGTATACATGCATGTACAACTTAGGTTTATGGAAAGATTGTTTAACATAAATAAGTAAAGGTTGGGTTAGGGAATGAAGAAAAATCTTGAAAAGGGGATTTGAAATCAAGATGCCCAACTAGTATTTGATAAAATGCTCAAAAGAGCTAGAATTATGAATATCTTCCTAATTTGTGTTCAATTTTGCTATGTCTCAACATAGATTGAAGTTGCTAGAATTTCCGGAATATCGTAGTAATTAAGGGAAAGCTCAAGAAAGGTATGTATGGCTAAAACCCCCTTTTTATTAGAAATTGAGCTCCGTTGTCACTACGAAAGTATGGTAAGAGTTGAATTGGTTAGTATATTAATTGTTATTACGCATTAATTGATTTGCAATTAACTATACATATTCGTGAAGGATGTGACTCAATGTGAATAATGTACCATTCTTGATAATTAGAGAAGGATGAAAAAGTACAAGTTATGTGTTGAAGTGCTTGGGCTATAAGCCAACATCGAAACAAAGAATTATTCATGCTAGATATGTGCTTACTTACCTGTGATTGCAACTTGAATTATTTTGTGATATATGTGTCTATGATCACAAATTGTTAAATGGATATTGAAAAGAGGAACGATGTGATAACGGTGGCCTTGGGTGCCAAGGAATTTATATTATATGTGTGAAAGAAAGATTCAGAGGTATTGACTAATGAGAAATGAGTAATGTCTAGGCAAGGCGACCTAGCTGATCGGGTCGTGATCGGACACCATGCCGCACACATGGTGGTAATGTGCTGATATTGAATTCCGGATAAGGGAAATGAAATATGGATTGAAATTAATGCCTCCAATGAGGTGACCTAGCCGGTCGGGTCGTGACCGGACTACGCTCGAGATGGCAGTGGTAATGAGAACAGTGGTGAACACGTGACAGAAATGCCCTAGTCAATGTTGTGAAAATTGTGTGAAAGATTATATGAATTGCTTCTTTGATTTGCCCATATTATTTGTTTGTATCTATTTGATAGTTCTTTCTAGTAAAATGGTCTTTAGTTATACATACCAATACAATTCAAATGTACTGACGTCCCTTTTTCTGGGGGCGCTACATTAGTGTTATGATTGTTGGTTGATCTATAGCAGGCACCCCAGTCCACCGGCAGTAGCGCCTCCACCACTTTCCGTCAGCTGCATTGGTGAACCCCTTTCCTCTCGGGGCCCTGCGTGGCTCATGCCACTTTTATTCCGGAGTCTATTTTGGTATTTGTGTAAGGTATAGCCGGAGCCTTGTTGCCGGCATTTTTGTATTATTCTTCAATTGTATTTAGAGGCTCCGTAGACAGGTTGTGGGTAGTGCCGGGTATTGGAATTAAGATTGAAATATTGATGTTGGGCAACGATTTACAAAACTTGTAATATTTTGACATTTATGATTTAAGCTGCTAATGGAAATGAAATGGAATTGTTAATAAAATACTTACTAAGTAGGATTAATAGAGCCCATCTCTTATTTAATTATGAGTTGGGTTGGGTAGTATGTATGAAACCTGTTAGGCTTGCTCAGTCGGGTTTACTCGGTTGAGCGCCGGTCATGCTCCTCGGATTTTGGGGCGTGACAAACTTGGTATCAGAGCCTAAGGTTTTAAATTGACCTAGGATGTCTCGGAGCCGTGTCTAGTAAAGTCCTTCTTATCGGTGTGTTGTCGACCACATCTATAAGTTGGAGGCTATTCGGATATTTCGGAATTTCACCCTTCTTTGATACTCCAATCGTGCAATAGAGCACAAGTTAGGGAGCTAATTTTCTCTCTAAGTCTTATTCTCAAGATTGGTAACCTTGATGCCATAATTCGCGAATTTGAGGTATGTAATGAGAGATTGGTCCCACCATTGAGTCCGAGTGGATTGCCCAAGGACTTGTTAGGAGAATGTACTGAGATATGGATATATTGGTAAGAAATATTGCTAAGAAAGGAGTGTCCTTGTCCCTATTGATGTCTCTGCACCATCATATCATGTGGTATGTCAGCATGTGACCTACGTATGTTAGAGATGTGGAGTCGAGGGTATCGATTAAGCTATTTCCCTATCAACCTAACGTCGTTAAGTGAGTCAAATCAGAATTTCTACTCATTGTATATGTACATCCATATTGAAGAGTTCTCATAAACGTGGTCTTAACAAGGTGTTGAATAACAAAACATTGCGTGTATCGACTCTTTTGAATGAGATGCACTATTCGTGAATCTACTCCCTTATGAATTCTTTTATTTACATTCTTGTGAAATTAAGTTCTACAATTATGCCCTTGAATTGAGTTATAACTCTAGGATTGATATTTCCACTTGCTTTTTCTGAATTCTCACCAAGGGATTATATCCGATGAATTTCTTACAGAATCTTTTTATTTAATTGGACAAAATCTACTCTCTTGTGCCTCTACATGCACTGTCGTAAAATTTACCTATATGGTGCCAAGTTCCATGCAAAGCATCCCAGCGTTGTGATTCTTCTCGAGTCACTCTTTTACTCAGTTGTGTATATGGCTTATATGATCTGAACAATCAATCTACTCTCTTGAGAATACCATCATGAAAGCTTCTCACTGCCTAGTAACATAAGAGCGTACCTTAACACTTCACATGAGTGCGTGTCAATCGAAATGGTCACCTTGTGCATGAATATAAAGTCTCTCTGAAAATTTAGATCCTCACGTCCCCTTCATATGAAGATCATGTGTCGCCATAACTTTTGTGTCCATTTGGGACATCCTGCAGTAAGTAGCTCACCTTGTCCTAGTATTATTGTTGCTCGTGGCATGGTCGTATATTGCAGTTGGGAGCTAATATAACAGAAGCGTGTCCAACTTATAACAAATATTTATCTCCCCGTTACACCTCCATAACATATGTTAACTGTGTTCTCTAGTTAGTGAATTCATGGTGCTAGTTTTCCCGCACTTGTTTGATAACCATGAGAGAACATATCCTTATATGAGTCATTGTGGCACTCTCTGCCTTGTGAGGACCCTTACTAGGCTTTCCATCAAGACCAAGCACACTTTTGGGGTTTATTATAGCACAATGCCAGTTTCTCATGTTTTTCTGCCTTTTATTAGCATCTAGGAAGTTCTCATGTTAAAATCTATGAAGAACTTATTAGGAACATCAGCAAACCCTCCACGATTATTCCATGCTATCTCATTGGGTTCTCATATCACCTCAAGATTCATCAAGGGTTGATAGCCTGCCGCAATTGCCGAAATTGAATATCTCTTTCCGATAAAGGATTATCTACACTTGTGATAGTCCAAACATCTACTTATCAGTCTAAGTCTCGCCTTTTGGTTTTGTGTTGGCCAAGGAGAAATACACCTAGTAACATATTCATATGTAAAAGCCTTTCTCTTGGTCATGCCTTATAACATCTCCTAATATGGCTCGTAATAGCTGGTTGCATAGAAGTGTGTTGTAGTGCTTCATTATAAAGTAGAGTTCCTAAATATAATTGGATTTTTGAGTTCTGGAGTTATACATCACGTGACTATATAGAGAGACCTTCTTTCAAAAAAAATGTAACTTCTTATGATCGCTTTATATTACCACCGTTCCTAGTGGTTACGATCTAAAGGTTACTTCCATAAGGCTCTTTTCCTTTTTTTCAGTTGTCTTGCATCGTGTGTTGTGTACCCGTAATCTTCGATGCGATATTACCTCGATGTCTCGACTAGTTATCCAATGATATGATCTAATTTAATTAACCGTACTTTTATGTACTCTACAAGCTCCCTGAGAGTGGGTAAATTTCTCCTTTCCTACAGACTTCTAATGTCTTCAACTTGGTTATGCTCGTTGGTTCTAAATGGCGTTCATTAGTTTTTCCACCCTACTATCTACTTCATCTGATAACTCTCATTGTATAATTCATTTATGTTTCATGGCATCAAAGAGGAAATCTTGTCGCATTAAGTATGAGGACATGTTCCTTTTTATTAGGATAACAAGATATTGCTCGCACTTCTTATGAGAGTTTTTCCTAAACAATTATCTACCTTATCCTCTTGTCCATGTGGCCAGATAGCCTGGGTTACTTCTCCGAGATAAATGCATTAAAACATCTCATTCTTTTGAACGTATCCATGTGGGCACTTTGAGGTCTTGTTTTATACCAACTCGTAATGGTTTTAAATACTTCCTCGCCATTTTTATCGATTTTCTAGGACTACTAGGGCTTGTCTCATGGGTTTCAGATGTAATGACTTTCCTTTAAGCCCAGGCAAATATTGCCCTGATTTCAAACCAAAGTGTATCCCTCTTTCCAAAGTCTTAAATGGGTTGGATTGGATGGGTTACGTGGCCTTCTTCTCACTCGACTTCTAGGATAATTGACTATATCAGTTTCATGTGAGGATAGTTTTGCTATCCTTGGTATTACAACTCCTTGGGAGGATAGGAGTGTCATTTGTCTTTGTCCCTGGATCATCATGTTAACCATTAGAACGCCTCTAACCAGTACATGATTTCATCCCAACATTTAGATGTCTGAGCTATGTGATTTTACTTGAGAAAAGGATGAGATTAGATGCCTTCAGATTTTTGCACATATCATGAGCATATCGATTTGAAAGACAAGTTTGGTCGTATCTTTAGTTCCCTCATATATGATCAATTATCAAGAAGGGTTAAGCTGTCTGAAATATGATAATCTCACAAACGTTCAACTTATTTTCATCCTCACGGGCTTGTGGCATAGATTTCGTGTGTCAAGTAATGTTAAGAGTGTAATTTA
>MU777347.1:25068-39001 GCA_026770625.1 Nicotiana glauca | reverse complement strand
ATTTTCTTTTTAATAAAAAATCTGAAAATTTTCGAAATTCTTGCCTATAAATAGAGGAGAAGATTTATGAAAAAATGGCTGGGAAAAAGAGAGAGGAAACATAGGAGGAGAAGAAAAATAAGGGGAAAAAGAGAGTAGTATACACTCGATATACACTCTGGATACAGAAGTATACACGAAAAAAATTAATTTTTTAGAGTTTCTTTTGAGAATTGAAGAGAGTTCAAAGCTAGAAAGAGAAAACAAAGAGAAATTTCGGAATATATTTTTCTTCTCTATTTTTACTTATTTTTCTCCGTATTGCTGGAATTTTCTGGGTTGAGGTGTCAAAGCTACTGTTGGTTGTTACTGTTGCTGTTACTGTATTCTCACCGCCCTGTTGATTTCCCATCTTCCACTTCTTTTTAATACCAGGTACACATTCTAAAAACCATGCGTTGATGTAAGCTCGAATTGGAAGTTGAAGTTTTTAAATGAAATAGAAAAGCAAGTTGTTGATTAATATTTGTTGTTATTTTCTGTTTTATTAGTTTTGTCAAATTGTAGTTAGTTCTATAATTTGAGGAATAACTTTGTCATTTAGTCGACTTGTGAGGGAACACCTTTTGTACTAATGTAGAGTAGCCTTTTAAGCATGTAATTAATTAGGACTTTTTTTTTTTTTTTTTTTAGAGGCAAACTAAATAGAAAAAATGTAGTCACTTTAGGATTATCCTTTTAAAAATAAATGAGACGAGCCTCGCCAAATAAAACGCACAAGCTGCGGGGCCCTCATAATTGTATATATTAAAAATACTTAGAAATTCGGGATTGGTCGTTTAGTGAATTTTCACGACCTCCTCAAAAATAATAACGCGTTAGTAGCTTTAAGCGCGTATTTAATAATTGTATCTCCCTAAACTCGGGTGCACATTTATGTGACCCAAATCCAAATCTCAATAGAATCGGAATGTGTCGATAATCACGGGTACATTGATTGTGACGTGGTTTGAAATGCATTTTCATGATGTTGTAATTCTTTTTTTTTATTAAAATAATAAATAATAATATTAAAAGCGGTTAAAGGTTAAATTTTGCACATAAATTAAAGCATGTTAAAAATTAGATAAATAAGCTGAATATGACAGTTGAGCGACCGTGCTAAAACCACGGAACTCGGGAATGCCTAACACCTTCTCTCGGATTAACAGAATTCCTTATCCGGATTTCTGGTGCATGGACTGTTAAACAGAGTCAATTTTTCCTCGATTCGGGATTCAAACCGGTGACTTGGGACACCATAAATCTCCCAAGTGGCGACTCTGAATTAAATAAATAAATTCCATTTCGATTGTCCTTTAATTGGAAAAACTCCCTCGCGCCCCCGGGTAGCGGAAAAAGGAGGTATGATAATGTACACCAACAACTACAACGTTAGTTCCCCGGCAACGGCGCCAAAATTTGATCATGCCCAACTATGCCTTATAAAAAGGACTAAGCGGTCGCTGCAAATATAATCCAGTTTTCAAGTCCGGAATCGAATACCACAGAGAACTAAGGTTTAGCTACAACTGTTCCTATCACCAAGAAGACAAGTTTGAACAATTTCTAACGTACAGATATTAAGATTCTTGTGTTTAACTAATTAACTAACAAATTAAAATAGTAAATTAACAACTAACAATACTAAGAGTTAGAGAAACGATTAAGGAGGTCTAGAGTCATAATTTTCCCAATTGTCGGAATCCTTCCCGCTATGTCTTCTATAATTTCGCCTAAGTATTCTCTTCCGATCATGAGTACTCTTATTACCATAAATCTATCTCGAGTAATTATGACAATTTACTAGACGCACTCTCCCGATCTACGCTAGCTGGCGTTTAATACAGCTCACTTCAGATTGCACCCAAGGCTTCGTTATCCCTAATCCCACCTTTAAACCCTCGGTTATTGATTCCTCATATACTCTGGGAGTGGTGTTGTTCAACAATTGCCTAAATATGCACTCTCTCTCGGGTTATGCATACTAAATAGGCACAGCTAATTGAGAGCTCTTCAATCAACTAGAATATAAACGTAGTTGAACAAATAGAGAAAAGCTATGGCTCAATTATATAAAAACATAACAAGAATTTATCCTACAAAAGGTTCTATCAAAACTCTAGATAACAAATTAGCTATTCATAATAGTATGTAAAAATACAATACTAAAAGTAATAACCAACAATGAAAAATAAGAAGAGGAAGGAAAAACTCGTAGAAGAATTCTCTGCCTTTCTCCCAATGTATTCTTGCCTCCAAGGGTGTTGTCTAACCCTAAAGTAGTGTCTCCTCCTCCTTAGGTCTAAATTTTGTCCAAAATATGTCCTCTCTCCTTCAAAATAAGATTAGGACCCCTTTTATACAAGTTGTAATAGTGTAGGGCCGAAATAACCTTGTCCTGGACGAAATAGGACGTCTTTTTTACGCCTGGAGCAGCGCGGCCGCGGCCAAAACGTGGCCGGACCGCGGCCAGACAAGCTCTCAGCTTTTTTGTCGCGGTTGCGATTTCAACTGCATTTTTCACCCTGTTCAGTTTGGTATTACGAAAAGCGTAAACCATAAAAGTTGTAGCCCTTTGAGTTAGCTTTCTAACAATATATTTTGACGCCCAAATGGTTCTGAGATAAAAGTTATGTCTATTTTACTAGATAGTGCACAATATACTTCCTCGAGTCTTCGTTTTGTTGTTTTATCATTCGTTGATCCCCGAATACGATCCCGGCTTAATTCCTTGGGCTTATACACAGACTTTAAAACTCCAAATCACTTTAATTCTGTCCGTAACATCTATATAGCTCGTAATCACTCCTACAAGGCCTAAACACACCGTTAGTGCAAAACACTATCGATTAAAGCGTTAACTCAACTAAAGTGCAGTAAATTAGAGTGTAATAATCGATTAAAATACGTAATTATAGCCTATCATCAAGTATCTCATCTAATCTCGAAGAAGTAGAGACGAGATGGTCAACTTCGACACTTACTAGTGGTCCAATAATAATATACTAAATGTGCGAGGAAATCAGGGATTTTATATAGCAGTTCTAACTCACAAAGCGAGAAAACACGTAAACACCTTCAACAAGAAATAAAGGATTTTCAGGGTTTACTTTTTATTATTTTATCAATTTATGCCAAGCCATGAAAGGCAATATCCACATTTAAAATTCTCAGGAAAATAATATATACCATGCGCAAATCATGCCGAGGTCGACGACCCGCTCCAATAGAAATGTAAGATGTGCATTGTCGAGGGTCGAACCGCCCGAACCATAGATGCATCTATTTAATCTGCCGAGGCGTTCGGTCCATTCCATAAATAAATACATACCCTGCTCGCGAATCATGTATGTGATGCAGGTACACATAGAGATACATGCTCAATCAGTCAATTCAGAACTTACCGGGGAATATTTATCCAAATAACAATTTCTCTTTTAACAAATTAAGGAAAAATGACGTTTAATCCATTTTTAAAATTTACTTACTCATTCAATGTGATTTAAGCAATTCAAGTTGTCAATGGGTTCATAAATAATCCAAGTATAACATGCTTTTGGGTCCTAACTACCCGGATAATAGCATAATAGTTGCTACGCACGGACTCTTGTCACCTCGTGCGTATGTAGCTCCCGCAAATAGGAGCACATAATCAATTATTTCAACTATGGGTACAATTCCCCATTACAAGGTTAGAAAGGAGACTCGCCTCACTCCGAAAATCCATAACCGACATTCTACGCCCTTCCGAAGACTCTACTTGATGCACCACGCTCCAAAACTAGCCAACGGTTACGCAAATCCATTAATATATGCTCAATTATTCATTACAATCTAATTTATAGCAATTCCCAACTCCGATCGAAAAGCTGACAAAAATACCCTTGGGCCTACGTGCCCGAAATTCGAAATTTCTCGAAGATAAAGTTTACCCATGAACTCACGAACTCAAATATATGATTTTCTCTTACTTCTCAAAATCGTGGTCAAAATTCAAGAACACTAATTTTCTAGGTTTTCCCTCAAACCCCAAGTTTTCTACAATTTTTATGCCCAAACCCATGTATAAACCTTGTATTTAACCCAAAGCTAGCATAAATTACTTACCTCATGACAAGTGACGAAAATGGTGCCTCAAAGCAGCTCCTTATCGACTCTAATGGAAGAAAATGGGGTTGAAATGAACTCAAACCCGAATTTTAGAAACCTTACTGCCCCAGTCATTTCCGCACTTGCGGACACTGGACCGCTTCTACGGTTCTGCAGGTGCGGTCAACAGCCGCTTCTGCTATCCGCCCTGGCCGCCCCCTTTTCTCTTCTGCGATTTCCGCTTCCGTAGATGTGGTCCCGCTTCTGTGGAACCTTGACCGCATCTTCGGTCCACCAACCTTCGAATAAATCTGCTTCTGCGGTTCCCTCTACCGCTCATTTTCGCATAAGCGGAAATACCAGCAACAAACAAACCTCAGCCTTCCCAAAAATCCATTTTCGATCCGTAAACCACCCGGAATCTACCCGAGACCCCGGGACCTCAACCAAGCCCCAACCAATCCCAAAAACACATTTCGGACCTGCTCGAGGCCTCAAATCATATCGAACAATGCTAAAACTGCGAATTACACCCAGATTCAAGCTTTATGAACTTTAAAATTTCAAAATTATATTTCCGATGTTTAAACCTATCAAATTACATCCGATTGACCTTAAATTTTGCACACAAGTCATATTTGACATTATGGACCTACCCCAACTTCCGAAATCATATTTCGACCACGATATCAAAAAGTTCACTTCCGGTCAAACTTCGCAAAAAACTCCAAATTTCTATTTTTAGCCAAACGGCTCCAAAATGACCTACGGGCCTCTGAATTCACTTCCGATCTCGCCCCCAAATCCAGAATCACCATATGGAACTATTCACAATCTCAGAATCCCAAACTGACATTGATAACAGAGAAGTGCACTTCAAACCAAACTTATGAAATTTCTTCCAAAATGCCAACTTCCACAATAGGCGCCAAAACACTCTCGAGTTATCCAAAGCCCAATCCGGGCATATGCCCAAGTCCTAAATCATCATACGAACCTGCTGGAACCTTCAGATCCCGATTCCGAGGTCATTTACTCAAAATTCCAATCCTAGTTCATTCTTTCAACTTTAAGCTTCCAAAATAAGAATTCTCCTTCCAAATTAACTCTAGACTTCCCGAAATTCAATTCCGACCACACGTACAAGTCACAATACGTAAAATGAAGTTGCTCATGGCCTCAGACTGCTGAATGAAGCTCTAGGGCTCAAAGCGACCGGTCAGGTCGTTACTTTCTCTCCCACTTAAACATATATTCGTCCTCGAACGTGCTGAGAATTACACTGATGTAGTCTAAAATCACTGTTTAACTTCTCATGCACCTTCCCGTGCTGCCACAACTCAGTGGAGCATATTAGCTCGATAAATTATGAAGATATACCTTTTTATTCAAGCAAATAAGTCTTAGAGCCCAATTCCAACATCCGAAATTCTTTGCTCGACATGTTTCCAACATACGATCACCATATCAATCACTACACATCTTACCCAAACATGACTGTATACCTTAGTTGAATTCACACCTTGCATCACTTTACTCACCAGACCACAATAACACTTTCTGATCATTAGCCAAAAATTCAATGAATCAGATGCTCCAATTGCACCTTATGACACACGCAAGTCTTACTCTAACTCTTACAATACCGCCACGACGGATGATATGCGCCGAAATTCATAATCAACTGTCGAGTCAACCAATCATTGAGTCTATACTTCTGACAAGAAACATTACCACATTCTGAACCAAATAATGATCTCTGCTCCTTAGTATACTTCGTAAAATCAGATTGCACTGATCCTAAATCCCATAATCTCGTCTCACCCAATACGAACTTCTCAGGAAATAAGCCACTCTGAATGCGATCAAAAGTCTCATATGATGCCATAATATGCCAATAGGCTACCAATTAGAATGAGATACAAAAAGGAAAATGAACTATGAAAGGAAATTTTAATTGCCCCTGCTCGCGAATCATACATGCGACGCGGGAGCACAACAAATATGAGCTTCCTTCAGAAAATAGGAAACAGAACACAATAAATAGATATGGGGAACTGTACTGAACATCACGTTATTGCGGCACGCAACCCAATCCGAACAACATAACCATGGCGGCGTGCCACCCGATCCTAATAACATACCCATGCCAACCGATCCACATGTAGAACTCACATAAGGAGATATACATCGGGATAAATTTCCCACTACAACAAGATATCGAATTTGGTCACAAGAACGCTAAATGCATAATACCATCCCTGTGGGGACATATAGGGCTATAAGCTATAAAACTCAAGCACAACTGAGGTGCAATATATAATCTGAATCTCAAGAGACATTTTGCTCATATAACCTCATCTCTATGCTGAACCTTAACATGTAAGAAATTTACCAAGCCATCTCACAACTCGAACGACGCAATACATCATAACATAAAATAGCTGAAGACAAACTAACACCGCGACTATTCTTCCATAAAGAATGCATTACAGAAATGAACACGTTCGGCCTGATATAGGGCCAATGTTCACATTTGAATCCATCCACCGACCTCAAGTTGATTCTGATTACACTGACTAGGCTAATAACCTCTCCAAGGTCCATACCAATTTCCCTCTTCTCACAATGCACAAGGACAACCATCATAATCAGAGTACTCATCCACTGTCCACAACTCAATAACTGAGTGCCCTCCAGGCATATATCCTCAACTTAACGATATTACCCCAATTCCTCATACTAGGTTTAAATCTTTAGTCAAACAAGTGACTACATGTCACACTTGTACAATCTTCTCGTGGGACACGCTCCCACAATCTTTCAAAATAAATAACGGGTCCGCACATCTAAACCATCGGTCGCACTAACGCTGAAAAGAGATTAAGAATTCTTAACCAGGATGCAAAGCCTCTTTCACAACACATTGATATCAGGTGACGCTGAATATAATACCAATTACTTTAACATTCCATCATTTTCTTGTTCATTCGAGCTTGTGACATCCTTACCAGCACCAAACTGCAACCTCGGTCCTCACTTCGAATTTTCGTGCTACGCATTTCACCCCACGTGCCAACATACGATAGAACATGATTTTCATCGTAACTCCAAAACATTAGTATTTTAACACTTTATCACATAAGAACTTTTCACTTAACTCACTTCAGGAGAATCATAGCAACTCACAGGTAAATTTCCATAACCGTAGGATATGCAAATCTCTAAGTAGTGGTCCAAGCCACCATAGCCCTTCCGGAATCCGCTTCCACTTAACAAGCCATAACAGAAGAATGCTTCCGAATAATATCAATTACGGCGGCCGACAAGCCTCACACGCACCACCACAAATCATACACATAACTTGATCACGCGGGATGAACTGATCACTGGCCCCAATACGTTAATTCAACTATGTCTAATCAATCTACCTTCTTTCAATTATCCTTGCTTGCCTTAGAAATTATACTAACTCCATTCAACACATAACATATTCCATCTACACTCACCCCGAGTGACCTTGAATCACGAGACCATGCTGTCTCAAATTCCACGAACCATTTCATACCTCCCAATTGCTACATCACAAGCCCAAAACATCCCGGAACATTCAGTGCCTCTTCTCATCAGCTGTTTTCCAACCTTGATTCTTAACTGTACTTATAGGCTCGAAATCATTAGGTACCACACTTTATCTTTTGAGTTCATCTAGGACCATTGCTGAGAGTCACCCGCTCTGACTTGGCCTGAATATAATCAACTCCATGATTCTTCTAACACAAGCATACCCTATCGACGGAGCACCCGACAGAATCACTCCCTAAATCTGAACATGGGCCAATAAGGCCAACGATAGCATGCCTTTAATAATTCCTTTGCTCAAACCACCACTTATGTTCTTTTCCCGTAGCTGAAATAGCCCATCGATATGCTAATAGCCAAAAAATCTCGTGAGTAGTTAACCATGCAATCCAATCATAAGCGGTGGTACTCTCCTACTTAGCTTGAAGCCATTATTTCACAACTATGAAATTCACTAAGACTCCCTAGCTTTCATCGACATAACCTTGCGCGGTCAACCGTATAAATTCTCGGATTCCTTTCGGAAAGCCCCATCCTGATTCACCTACTGCATTCGCACGACCGAACTTTTTTCTACATAACCGATAAAACTCTTCGTAGAAGCCTCGCCAACCACGCGAATGCCAACCTGCTCACTCGGGTAACCCACCTATAGAAGGCTCTTCCCCACATCTTACAACACTGCTGCACATGGTACAATCATTACGACATCAATGATCCATCCTAAGTCTGAGCTCACTCCCCAACTGCACAGGTCCATTTACCCCTCGTGGACATCATTTAAGTGTGCGACAACATCCTTTCAATTCAAAGTCATGCTACATCCTCCTTCATTTAAGTGGCTCATTTCAGTTATATTAAATCACTGGCTGCACAAGAATCCCTACTTCAAATTAGATCCATAGTCCCCAATAACCAAGCACCAATATTCTTAAATCGTTCTATAATCTCCTTAAGGCACATAGTCATCTTATTACCAAGCCCCTACGCAGCTCCACTGCTTTCCCATTTTGGGCATACTCACTTCTTTAATCAACTAATCGGCATGCGCTCCCTAAGCCTGGCTCTTTAGAAGTTTAAAACTCTGCCTGACACTTCCAATATTTTCTTCTCATCTTTTGTTGCTCAGTCGTTGCCTTAATAAAACTTATCTTCATAGAACTTGAATCCGCAATTTGCTTTTAACTCCAAACTTTTCTGAAGGTCATATTTCTCGAACCGTCAATATTTGAAATACTGATTCCATCCTAAACCACCGTACCCTGCTATATCTGATAGTTGCATCTCCGATTCTATTTCGCGATATCTTGCCCCAAAGGCGAATTGTAGAAGATCAAAACACCGACAAACTTAATACGTCGTATTAGGACAACAGTACCCCATCTTCGGAGAAAACTCCACGACGCTTGCAATTACCAAGTCTCATTCCAGCCCACATCTGATCCTTAATCTGACTGCATTTCCCTTGCTGGGAATTAAAGACTGAACCCCTTGATTACACACTGAGTAAGCCTCTCTTAAAGTCATTCACTGCCCCGACGTGCGGGCAAACATCCTACCATTACACCAATACTGTGGAATAATCGCTCATAAGCATCGCGACAACCTGTGCCTAGCCTCAAGGCTCTTAGAAGTTCTGTCACTGAGCTGAAGTGCTGAACAATAGAATATCCTTCTATAAGGCGACTATATTAGTCCAATCATATATACCGGGAGAATCATCCCGCACCACATTTGTAGTGCTATTACAATCCTTCAATTTTCAATTCATAACAAGCGCTTGCGTAAGATTGAGTAGGAAGAAATCAAAGGCATAAGCCTCAAGGAATAGAACTGCACGATATGGAAATCAAGAAGGAAAGTACTCCTAACAGTCCTGTAGCCTCCCGAGGATAAGTACAGACATCTCCGTACCGATCCGCGAGACTCTACTAGACTTGCTCATGACTCGTGAAACCGACAGGAACCTAGTGCTCTGATACCATATTGTCACGACCCAAATTCCACTAAGGGTCGTGGTGGCGCCAGACACCTCTGTCAGGCAAGCCAACTAAATTATCAATTAAATTCTCTTTTAATACCTATGAAAATCTAGGATTTTTCCTTCCATTTTTCATAATTAAAACAATCTCTACTTCAATTAAAATTAAGTAATAACTATTAGTACACATCTTTCAAAAACTATCCTAGAACCCGGTGTCACAAGTGCATGAGCATCTATTGATAAGGAAAATAAAATACAACATCTGTCCGAAAAATAGTGGACAGGGAATAAATACAATGTACTGAAAGGGACTATACTAGTTGCGGGTCGCCTCGAACAATGCAACTCACCTAGTCCCAGAATCATCCGCGCTGCTACACCCAGTAGGCCACTAGAGTTACTTATACATGTACAACTAAAATGCACAGAAATGTAATATGAGTACGTAATCAACGTGTACTCAACAAGTATCCCATCTAATCTCGAAGAAGTAGTGACGGGAATCATTGGAGGTAAGTTTTATGAGTTAATTACATGTTTTTATACAAGAATCATCCATGGAATTCATGAATTTATGGCTAAAAATCAAGAAATTAGGGCTTGGAGCAAAAATCTTAAATTTAGGATTTGAAGGGCCATTTGTGGTCCGAATTGGGAGTTCTTGGTATGTACGGACTCGTGGCGAGACGAGGAGTCCGGGAATGTAAATTTTGGAATTTTTCGTGATGTGGGCCCGGGGCTCGGGTTTTGCCAATTTCATGTTTTCGAGTATTTTTCGAGTTCTTTCGATTGGGTTATGTCCCATTAGCATATTATGATGCATTACTTATGATTTTGGATAGATTGGACGCGCGTGGAGGCCAGTTTGAGGAGCAAAGGCATTGCGGGCAAAAAATACTTAGTTAACTTCAGAATATGTCTTAACATACATTAAAGAATAGATGCACTATTATATATACATCACAATGTTGTTTAGGAATACATGTTACCTTCCCAAGACCTCTTTTTAACTTTCTTATTTTATGAAGAATAAACTAATTTTCCTCTTTTCCAATTGATTCTTTGGGTTCCAATGGAGGAGCATCAACTTTGGGATCCTCAGAAACATGTTCAACTTCTTCAATTGTGTACCCAACTGTATCAGGCAAAGACATCACTGAAAGCTCTTCAGGTGATTTATTTATGTTGGTGAACTGAGTGATGAAAATAAATAAATTAGCTTGATTAAGGCAGAATATGTATACAAATTGTAGATATTTTGCAGGTAAATTGTATAACCATAAATAAGAACCATTTACCTTCATCCATTCACGCTTGATCATTCTGTCTTCAATTGCAGCTAACCAAATCTAACCTTTACTAGCTGACCAGTTAAGTATGCGAGGGATTGAATTAGAAATTCTTGTAGCTACATCAGTGTTGACGGATGAGCAACATTCATACAACCATAGACATGCTAGTGGGAATCCTCGAATGAGATAAGAATGAACGAAAGGATTTAGCCTGTACTTAACTGATTCAATCAACTATTTGTAAGACTGAATACCCTATGGAAATGTCTCGTACTGACAGGATTCCACCAAATAAAACCTAAAATGATCTACCAACCCAATATGGTCTCTCTCTCAAGGACAAATGAAGAATTCTATAAGATATAGAATACATAACTTTACTACATCCTCATCTTTTACCCAACTTTTGTTGGTTACTATCTGTTTTAGGTATGTCTTCTCCACTTTTACCTTTTTTGGAAAGTAACTGATTATTATCTTACTGACATAATTAGGAGTGTAACCAAAGTCTGTCACCTCGGTATGACATCTAAGACTAGTTATTACCGCAAACTCTCTAAATCCAAAATTTAACCTCTTACCTTTTAACTCAGCTGAAAAATAGGAAGCATCAGATGAATTCAATTCATAATTCATAAGAAGATGAATAACTTGATTTTGCATGCATAAATTGGGAAATGACAGTAAATTTGAAGGTTTGTTGTGCTTTGAAGGTTTGTTCTTGTTCATTGAGAAAATTTGAAGTTGAAGGTAAATATGTGTATGAACTTTGAAGATTTGACTTCAATTTTGACTGGTTGTAGAAGAAAAAACATGAATTTGGACGTTAATGGTGGGGGTTACATATGTTTCTCTGATTTTAGCAGAGGGAATAATGGTTTTTAAACGTGGATGTGGGGTCAGAGGCGGACCCAGGATTTAAGCCTTACGGGAGCACCATTATTTTTAGTATGCCAATCACCAATAATAAAATTCGGGTGTAACTCTTTGAAATGACTATGATAATTTATCATCAAAATAAAAATATCAATATTATCAAATACTATTAACTTGATACTAATATAACAAAAGTATATTGTCCACTCATAGTTGAACTCGACGCGTTTCATATTTTGAAAACAGTCAATATTAGCATCATTGATTATATTTATAAACACTTCCTTCTCAAAGTAACAAACTAAACAATCATTTAAAAATGCATCACCAATACTACTACGCAATTCATCTTTGATGTACTTCATAGATGAGAATGCTCTTTCCACCGTTGCAGTTGCGACAGGTAAAATTAAAGTCAACTTCACAAGCAAATAAACAAGTGAATAAGTCTCCACAAGATTTGTTTCAACCAATGCTTTCGCCAAATCACCAATTCCTTTCAAATCAGAGAACCTAGGGTCACCATGTTGCATATGCCATATGAAAGTGTCAAGTTGGCGACTAAGATCTCGAAGCTTCAATTCACCAAACTCATCGGGATAATGCTTGGCCAATGTCATTATTCTTTCCTTATCAAAATTAGCAAATGAGTTAGCCGGATTCAAGCTAGCCATACCAAGAAGCAAGTTATTACTCACAACATCAAAACGACTATTAAGCTCCAGAAGTTGCAAATCAATCACGGCATAAAAAAGCTCAACACGTAAGTGATGTGAATAAGTAACACTAGAAGGCCTACGCTTCGACTTTCCAGGAATATAGAATTCTTCCATCTTGGGCACCAAAATATCATATTTTGCACAAAATAAATATACTTCATCCATCAATGGTTCCCATCCTTTATCTCTCATTTCTTGCAACCTTTCCTTTGTGATATCAAGAAATACCATGGCATTGACAATATCTTGATCTTTCTTCTGTAATGCTTTGCTCAACTCGTTTGACATTATCAACACTTTCAGCATTACGTGAAGCAAGAAAATAAATTCAAATGCTTTAATTTTACTAGAAAAAGCTTCTACTTGCAACCTATCATTAACATCACCTTCACATTCAATCACCCCAAGCACATGAACAATAGAAGAAAATAAAATAACAAAGTTATCCAATATTTTACAATGTGACCCCCAACGAGTGTCACCTGGCCTTTGAAGCCCCCACTCTTGATTTAATCCTTTCCCACTTTTAACTTCATCACTCTCTAACAATTGCTCCAACAATTCTGCTTGATGATCCCGAAGTTGATCTCTACGCTTAAAAGAAACTTCAATTATATTCAACACGTTAGTAACAATAGCAAAGAAAGTCTCAACCTGCTTGTGTTTTTTAGCAACAACTACAAGCGTCAATTGTAATTGATGTGCAAAATAATGAACATAATATGCCCATGGAGTTTCTTGCAAAATTAAAGCTTTAAGGCCATTAATCTTTCTCTGCATATTATTAGCCCCATCATAGTCTTGCCCACGTATTTTGGATGGACTTAATGAGTGTTTCATTAGCAAAGAAAGTACTGCTTCTTTCAACGACTTTGCAGATGTATCACTAACACGAACAAGACTAATAAATGGCTCGTTCAATTGACCTTTTTTGTCAACATACTGTAAAGCAAGGGCCATTTGTTCATGGTGTAAAATATCCTTGGACTCATCAACTAATATCCCAAAATAATCTCCATCCAAGTCATCAATTATAGCTTTCACGGTCTCTTGTACACAAGCACTCAAAATATCCTTTTGAATTTTTGGCGAAGTCATCATATCATTTTTTGGAGCATGATTTAATATAAATTTATCTACGCCCTTCCTCCTCTCTGGGTGCCTAGGTATCCACCCTAAGCCTTTCCTCCTTTGAACCTCGCCCTCTCGTCACGCTTGCCGACAACCCGCTTTCTATCCCCCGAGCACTCAGTGGAAGAAGAGGAATCAAGTCATGCAGTCGGAAATCCAATCCTTGCTCCCGCAGTCAGTCCTTGGGGTTGATCTCCAGGTTCTGATTCTGCCTCATCTGATAATAGAAGTACCTCCGT
>MU777347.1:5849-16417 GCA_026770625.1 Nicotiana glauca | reverse complement strand
AGTTCGGAGATAAAGTCAACAATTTAAGTAAGAAATAGGGCAATAACAATAATTAATGAGAGCAGGAAAATCAACAGTTGCACGGAATCAACCTTCGTGCTTTTACTCTCATTCTCACCAAAAGTAATCAAATAAAGTGCACGATATCACCCTTCGTACTTTCCCTCACATAACTCTCATATCATGGCACGGAATGATCCTTCGTGCAATTATAATCAAATCAGAGCACGGAATGTCCCTTCGTGCATAATTAATCAAAACATGGCATAAAATGATCCTTCATGCAAATATAATCAAAACATGGTACGGAATGACCCTTCATGCAGTTATAATCAAATCAAAGCACGGAATGTCCCTTTGTGCATAATTAATCAAAACATGGCACGGAATGACCCTTCGTGCAAATATAATCAAAACATGGCACGGAATGACCCTTTGTGCATTATCACTCTTCCTCACCCAAACAGTAATCACAACCAAACGGGGCGAGGGGATAAACGATTAATAAGAAATGTCCCGGCAAGGGAATTACACAATTAACAGCTAAATCCCAGCAAGGGAGCAACAACAATAACTTTCACATACCAACAAAGGAGAATAATCAATATACTCAAGCCATCCCGGCAAGGGATTAATAATAATACCTTCTATTTCATTCATTTCATAACCAACAGTCTTTTTATTGTTCGAGCCAACACTCCAAAGAATTTATAACTCACAATCAATCCTCATACTCTTCACATTTCATAGGATTCATCAATTAACATGGTAGAGTCATAACAATATCGGAATAAGTACAAATAAGGACCCACAGTCATGCTAGAAACCGATGTATAGATACTCGTCACCATGCCTATACACCGTACTCAACATTTAGCAATTAGAAAACAACACCCTAATCCTATTCCCTCAAACCAAAGTTAGATCAAACACTTACCTCGGTCCAAAGAATAGCAATCTATCCTCAAATACCGCCTTTCCTCTACAATCCGACTCCAAAACAATGGTATCTAGGCATAATTAATTCAATAATATCTATAAAGACTCGATGTCAACATCCCATAGCCTAGATATGAATTTCCTAGCATTCTTCCAAAGATATCAAAATTCGACACCGGGCCTACATGGTCCAAACATGAGGCTCGGACCAAAACCCAATCACCCATGACCCCACGAGTTCAAATATGCAATTTGTTTTAAGATTCGAACCCAAATTGAGGTTGAATCATCCAAAATTCTCAAAACCCTAACTCTACCCAAAACCCCTAATTTCTACTTTGATTTCATGTTTTTAGGCTTAGAAGTTGGTGATTAGTTGAAGAAATTAAGAGAAGACGAGGTTAGGAACACTTACCTATGAAGTTATGGAGGAAAAACTCTTCAAAATTCGTTTATGGGGTGTGAGGAAGAAGGGTTCGTGTGGAAAAATGGAGTAAGTCCCGTAACTATTTTGTTTTTATACTTTAAAAATCACTGGGCAAAAATACCCTTCGCGTTCGCGGGAAAGGGGCCGCGTTCGCGAAGGGTTAATTCAACAGACCATCGCATTCGCGATAAGAAGGCTGCGAACGTGAAGAGAAAGACTGGGGGGTCCAGGGAAATGCTCTACGCGAACGCGTGGAGTGACTCGCGAATGCGGTGAGGGAGGAACTGAAACTACGCGAACACGAGAATCAGTCCGCGAACGCGAAGAAGGAAAATACTGGGGCCCTGAATTTGGCTTACGCATTTGCGAGGTTCAAGACGCGAACGCGAAGGGTGAAGACACAGAGCTACGCGACCGCGAGGGTACCAATGCGAACGCAATGAAGAAAATCCCTGTGTAAAAATTGCAGAAAGTCTGATATCATCCTAAGTCCAAAACCACCCCGAACACCTCCGAAAATACTCCCGAGCCCTCGGGGCTCCACACCAATCACACACACTAACTCAACAATATCCTACGAACTTACTCGAGCGATCAAACAGCCAAAATAACATCAAAATCATTGAATCAAACCCCAAAATTATCATTTTTCATTCTAACTTCATAAACTTCAAACTTTAGATATTTAGGTCCAAAATACGTCAAATGACGTCCGATTTCGACCAAACTTTACAGAAAGCGCTTAACACATATTTAACACTTGTTCCGAGCGTCGGAACCAAAATACGAGCTCGATACCATAGTCTTTTAATCAATTTTCATTTCCATTTTCCTTAATAATTCCAGAAAAACAATTTCACAGAAAAATTCTTTTCCTCGGGTTCTAGACCTCGGATTTCGACTTCGGGCACATGCACGAGTCCCATATTTTTCTACGGACCCTCTGGGACTATCAAATCACAGGTTCAAGTCCGTTTACCAAAAATATTGACCGAAGTCAACTTTAATAATTTTAAAGCCATATTTTGAAAATTTTCATAGAATTTAACATATAATCTTTCCGGCTACGCGCCCGGACTGCACACGCAAATCGAGGCAACTAAAAGTGAGATTTTTAAGGCCTCGGAAGCACGGAAAAAGAGAGAAATCCGGTGATGACCCTTTGGGTTGTCACATTCTCCACCTCTAAAACAACCGTTCGTCCTCGAACGGACAAAAGAAATAAGTACCTGAGTCGAGAAATAGATGAGGATAGCGGCTCCGCATATCAGAATCGGACTCCCAGGTCGATGCCTCAGGAGGCTGACCTCTCCACTGGACACACACTGAAGGAAAATGCTTCGACCTCAACTGTCAAACCTGCCAGTCTAGGATAGCTACCGGCTCCTCCTCGTAAGACAGATCCTTGTCCCACTGGACAGTGCTGAAATCTAACACGTGGGCTGGATCGTCGTGATACCTCTGAAGCATGGACACATGAAACACTAGATGCACAACTGACAAGCTGGGCGGAAAGGCAAGTCTGTATGCCACCTCTCCCACACGATCGGGGATCTCAAATGAGCCAATGAATCTAGGGCTAAGCTTTCCCTTCTTCCCAAATCTCATCACGCCCTTCATAGGCGACACTCGAAGCAAGACCCGCTCACCAACCATAAAAGCTACATCTCGAACCTTACAATCCGCATAACTCTTTTGCCGTGACTAAGCCAAACGAAGCCTGTCCTGGATGATCTTGACCTTATCCTATGCCTCTTAAAAATAAATATATGCCCAATAACTGAGCCTCTCCTGGCTCAAACCATACAATGCCTCATATGGAGCCATCTGAATGCTGGACTGGTAACTGTTGTTGTAGGAGAACTCTGCTAAAGGCAAAAACTGGTCCCACGAGCTTCCAAAATCAATGACGCAGGCTCGGAGCATATCCTCCAATATCTTAATAGTCCTCTCGGACTGGCCGTCCGTCTGAGGATGGAACGCTGTGCTCAACTGAACCTGGGTGCCTAACTCCTGCTGAACTACTCTCTAGAAGCACGAGGTAAATCGCGTTCCCCGGTCCAAAATGGCAGATGTCGGCACCCCAAGAAGGCGAACAATCTCTCGGATGTAGATCTCGGCTAACCTCTCCGATGAATAAGTGGCTACAATAGGAATAAAATGCGCTGACTTGGTCAGCCTATCAACAATGACCCAAATAGCATCAAACTTCTTCCGAGTCATCGGAAGTCCAGTAACGAAATCCATGGTAATCCTCTCCCGCTTCCACTCGGGAAGCTCAATCCTCTGAAACAAACCACCAGGCCTCTGATGCTCATACTTGACCTGCTGATAGTTCAAACACCGAGCCACATATGCAATAATATCTTTCTTCATCCTACGCCACCAATAATGCTGCCGCAAGTCCTGGTACATCTTCGCGGTGCCCCGATGAATAGAATATTGAGAACTATGGGCCTCCGCTAAGATCAACTCTCGAATCCCATCGACATTGGGCACATAAACTCGTCTTTGCAACCTCAAAATGCCATCATCATCTAAGGTCACCTTCTTGGAACCTCCAAGCTGCACCATGTCTCTCAGGACACATAAATGGGGATCATCAAACTGCCGATCACGGATACGCTCCAATAATGAATAACGAGCGACCATGCAAGCTAATACCCTGCTAGGCTAAAAAATGTCCAACCTCACAAACCGATTGGCCAAGGCCTGAATATCCAAGCAAGGCGGTCTCTGGCTTACCGAAACATAGGCAAGAATACCCATGCTGGCGGACTTCCTACTCAATGCATCGGCCACCACATTGTCTCTCCCCGGGTGGTAGAAAATAATAACATAATAATCCTTCAATAGCTCCAACCACCTCCTCTGCCTCAAGTTCAACTCCTTCTGCTTGAACAAGTACTGCAAACTCTTGTGATTAATGTACACCTCACACGTCACACCATATAAGTAATGCCTCCAAATTTTCAAAGCATGAACAATGGCTGCCAACTCTAGATCATGAATCGGATAATTCTTCTCGTGGATCTTCAATTGTCTCGAAGAATAAGCAATGACTCTGCCATCCTGCATCAATACTGCACCAAGCCCAATACGGTAAGCATCACAATAAACTATATAGGGTCCTGAGCCTGTGGGTAAAACCAATATCGGTGCCGTAGTCAGAGCTGTCTTGAGCTTTTAAAAGATCTCCTCACACTCGTCTGACCATTTGAACTGGGCACTCTTCTGGGTCAACATGGTCATCGGGGCTGCTATGGATAAAAATCCCTCTACGAACCGGCGGTAATTGTCACACCTCTTTTTTGCCACACAACCCTATTACGAGGTTGAGTTGGAAGAGTTTTTCCACTTGAAGTGACGTTTTGAAAAGAGATTATTTATTATTTAGAGTCGCCACTTGGAATTGAGTTTTGGTATTCCAAGTCACCTTTTATTTGAATCCCCTTTCAAAAGGAAAGTTTGACTCTTAATTCATGGTCTACGAAAACAGAAGACTGAGTAAGGAATTCTGTTGACCGAGGGAAAGGTGTAAGGCACCCCTCGAGTCCCGTGGTTCTAGCACAGTCGCTTTTATTGACTAATGTTCAGCTTAAATCAATTTTTGACTATTCTTGTATTTTTATTTATTATGGTTTGTTTATTATCGCTTAGTTAATTATTATATTTTATGAATTGTATTCACCAAGATGCGGAACGCACACATGGTATTTTTTGAAGTTAAATGTTAAATCAAGGTATAGAATGTACACATGGTTAAAAAATAATTATTTTAAATTTAAAGGCATCGAGACGCGGGATGCACACATAATTTTTTATTATTTAAGCGTATTAATCCAAAGTTCGAGTATGAACACATGGGCTAGTATTGAAAGGGCGTATGAACTTTTCTAATGTATTTGCTATTATTACCTAAACTAATTTGAGATTATTGCGAACAAATCTAAATTTTTTTTTCAAACCAAAAAAAAGAACAATATGCACGCCTACATTTTGCCAATTACAAACTCTGAATCTACACCAAAAGCTCAAGGTTTTAATTTGACTCTATGAAGCTAAAACAAACCTAGTCTATATATACTCTAAAGATGTGTAGGAATTGCATAGCTGGGGTAGAATTAGAATATACAAATAAACAATCACTTATCTGATTTTTAAATTAAACATAAAATTATAGAAAGATTTATATAATAATCTTAGTCAAAGAAAAAGGTAGTCAGTGACTATGTACACAATGGAACAGAAGAGAAGTTGAAAAATAAAATAATTATTATTTCCAAATACAATAACCAACATGAAACAATGTGTATACAAAGTTAATCAAATAAACACGTAAAAATAAATTCAAAGTTATTAACAAAGGCAAACAAAAATATGAAACCAACAGTAATGAACAAGAAAGTGGGCGTTGAGTGAGCTTTTTTTTTTTTAATTTTTTTTTGCTAAATTCAACTAAAACATGTAAACCCAAGAGCAATAGGATATTTGCTAAACAAGGCAGAAATTTTACTGAAGCAGGAGGTGAAAGGGAAGAACCTTAAGGACGACAAAAACTGACCATGAACGGGAACTTTCCGACGACCTCGAACTTCGACTCAAACCACAAAAGGCTCGCCCCTTTTGCTCTCCGTTCCAGATCTCTCTTTTTTTCTTACTTGCACAATTTGTTTTACACTTTCTTTTTCCATTCTTCGCCTTTTTTTAAAAAAATCTCCCTTTTCACAGATTCCAATCCCTATTATATATAGATGTGTATGTGATTTATAACTTATGTGAAGAAAGTGGGGATTGGAATGTGAGTGTGTGCATATGATCGTGTGTGTGTGCGCGCAATGTGAGTGAGACGTGAGGGGTTGAGGGGAAGGGACATGATTGGCAGATAGGAGAATTTTTTTTTGTTTTGCTTAATTTGTAACTTTTTTTTCCCTTCTTTTCGTTAGTTCCTTTTTAAAAAAAAATAGCTTTTACTTTTCTTTTTTTTTTGTTTAAATGAAGAAAAAAAAAAGTAAAATGCATAGCTAAAAATATTACGTAGCTACTTTTATAATTAGATATTATATACATAAGAAAACTAAACATTTACACTATAGTTTAAATAATACTAAGAAAAATACTATAGCTTACATTTAAAATTAGAAGAAACCAAATATATATTTTTTTATAAATTTTCTTCTATTTAAAAATAGGAACAAAAGTTATACTCTAAAAATGCAAATATTTGTTTTTGTAGTTTTTTAATTTTCATAAATGAAACCTATTAAGAGAAAGATAAAAGTTTATATATTAAAATTTAAATATTTACACTAAAATAGTATATAATTTGGGTGAGGTCAAAAATTAGGTGTTCACAGCATGCCCCTCTTTGCTTGGAAACATGAAGAGTTTTCAAGCAAAGAAAATGAACAAGGTGACTGATTTTTGACCTCACTATTATTTAAAAAGGAAAAGAAGAGAAAATAAGATATGTGACCGAGCCTTGATTTAGGCAGCCTACATATCCCGGATTATAAGGGAATCATGTCATGTGTAGTTCAAGTAGAAAAAGAGTGATGGAGTATGCTTAGATGGAGAGTCGAATAAAGTTTCGTCGAGGTTCTGATTTGCGTTTCCTACTATTACATCAAGACGAAAAGAAAATTACATATTCTTGGAATCTAAGAGTTACAAAAAATCCTATCTAAATGCCATACAAGTCTTGTCTTGATTCTTGACTTTCTTCTCCCATTGACTTTAGATTGAAACTTTATGCTCTCGATACAACAGACTATGAAATAATCTTGTGTGCTTGTTCCTTGATCAGATGATGGAAAGATGAATCTTGACCATATGTATCTGCATGCATTACGCCAAAGCTGGTTGCGGATGGTATTGAGACATTTCATATTCTCTGGAAAGAACTGAAATCTTATTTTTTTGCACATCAAATCCGTGCTTTGCAGAAAAACCTACAAGCCATCACAAACAAATAAAAATTTTCTGTCCCAGTCTGCACTAGAAAATTTTTGTGAGTTATTAAAAATATATTAAACTATCATTGCTATTGCAGAATAAAGAATTGAAAAAGACACATTTATTTTTTAAATAATAGGAAGTGTTATACCCTGTGTTAACAAGAAGGAAGGCAACCAGGGGATGTAGTACCTTGTGTTGGCAATAAGATGAGGCTCGTGGCTCTCTGAAATGCTACTAGGGGATGTCGTACCCTATGTAGAAAATAAAAATGCAACCAGGGAGGTAGTATCCTATGTTGGCAATAAAATGAGGCTCGTGGCTCTCTGAAATGCTACTAGGGGATGTTGTACCCTATGTAGAAAAATAAAAATGCAACCAGGGGATGTAGTACCCTGTGTTGACAATAAAATGAGGCTCGTGGCACTCTGAAATGCTGCTAGGGGATGTCGTACCCTATGCAGAAAATAAAAATACAACCAGGGGATGTAGTACCCTATGTTGGCAATAAAATGAGGCTCGTGGCTGTTTGAAACGCTGCTAGGGGATGTTGTACCCTATGCAAAAAATAAAAATGCAACCAGGGGATGTAGTACCCTGTGTTGGCAATAAAATGAGGCTCGTGGCACTCTGAAACGCTGCTAGGAGATGTCGTACCCTATGCAGAAAAATAAAAATGCAACCAGGGGATATAGTACCCTGTGTTGGCACTAACATGAGGCTCGTGGCTCTCTGAAATGCTGCTTGAGGATGTCGTACCCTATGCAGAAAATAAAAATGCAACCAGGGGATGTAGTGCCCTGTGTTGGCAATAAAATGAGGCTTGTGGCTCTCTGAAATGCTACTAAGGGATGTCGTACCCTATGTAGAAAATAAAAATGCAACCAGAGGATGTAGTACCCTGTGTTGGATATAAAATGAGGCTCGTGGCACTCTACAATGCTACTAGGGGATGTCGTACCCTATATAGAAAATAATGCAACAAGGGGATGTAGTACCCTGTGTTGGCAATAAAATGAGTCTCGTGGCACTTTGAAATGCTGCTAGGGGATGTCGTACCCTATGCAAAAAATAAAAATGCAACTAGGGGATGTAGTACCATATGCTGACAGAAAATAATGCAACAAGGGAATGTTGTACCCTGTGATGACAACAAAATGAGGCCCGTGGCACTCTGAAATGCTACTAGGGGATGTTGTACCTTATGTAGAAAATAATGCAATCAGGGGATGTAGTACCCTGTGTTGGCAATAAAATGAGGCTCGTGGCTCTCTGAAATGCTACTAGGGAATGTCGTACTCTATGTAGAAAATAAAAATGCAACCAGGGGATGTAGTACCCTGTGTTGAAGATAGGGTATTGGTTCCCTATAATGAATAAAATAATTACATGTATATTAAAAAACAAAAATCATGGATTTGAGGACTTCACTGGGTGGTGTTCGTCTTTTCACGAACTGTTTCCTAAAATTATTCTGTTTCTATTCTGAACAAAGATAGATTCGTTAGTTTTAAAATGGTGGTCGGTTTGTGGCCTTGATTATTTCAATCTCTTGATCTCGGCTCATCTTCTTTATTGATTTCAACTGCAACCGATTATTTTCTAAATACCAACTGCATTTCTGACTCTGCAGAACCTTTAGCTTTTCCAAACATTGTCATGAAGGTACTTAACTTTTTTCAACATTATGTTGCCTTTGTGAGCATTTCACTTTTGACCTCTTTCAAAGTTTTTCATTTCAAAGCATCGGTCAATCATGGCCAGTCGGGGTTGACTTGATATCCTTGTCGAGGCTGGGCGCCTTTTGAATATATCCGCTCGCTTCAAATGAGAACCCTATAAATCGATCTTGTCGTCTTTTCTTTGACTTATTTTTGGAACAAAGTTAGACCGAAAGGGATTCAAAGAAAACAAACAATAAAATGGACCAATGAACTTAGAGGAGAGGTATCCCTTTCGAGGAAAGGAAAGAAGGACTTATTTGGAGTAAATGCAGATTTCAATGAACATGACATGCCTCTTGGTCTGGATGCCTGATCTATATAAACCATCCAATTCTCAGAAGCTCATCACAATTTTTGACTTGAAAAGCAGGAAACCGTGCTCATGATTGTGTTGATTCCATGGTTGTGTGGACCCTCTTTTCGATCAACAGTGCCCTTTGTGGGTTTTCACTAGCTGATCTCTCTCGTTTCTCTTCTCGGCATCATCTTATAGTGCCCTTTGCGGGTTTTCACTAACAAGACTCTCTCATTTTTATTTTCTCTACTCACCATCGTCCTACAGTGCCCATAAGGATTTTCACAAATATGACTCTCTCATTCTGTTACATCTGATCCAAGTAACATATCCTCCAAGTCTTGAACATTCTCGCCGATTGATCGGAAGGACTTGAAAGGATTTGGGTAAAAAGAATTTGGATTGAATTACAACTTTGGAATCTTTCAGGCAAAATCATTACTGAAACATTATAACATCTGCCCCAGTTTCACTTTATGGGGAATTTGAATTTTTATTTAGTGTGACTAAACCTTAGAGAGAGGCTGCCTACGTATCCTTTCGGAATCAAGTCGAACGTAGTTTAGGAAACTCTATTTTTGATTTTCTTTTTTTTTCTTTTTTGTTTTCTTTTGCTTTTTTTTTTCTTCTTTTTTTTTCGTCTTTTTCCTTTCGTTTCTTTGTTATTTTTTAATTAATAACTTCCAGATTCCAAAGAGGGTAATCAAAGAGAGGGAACCGGCTCAAAGGGTTTGCAAAAGGATTAATAGTGTTTGGGTAGCAAGAATGAAAGCCTTCGTCATCCCAATCAGAGAACATTAATGTTGCATAAGGGGTCGAACACAGTACCTTTTGACTGCATCCACATTGATAGTCATCTCAGGGATATTTCCTTCGATATCTCCCAAATACAACGGTCCATTTGGCAATACTCTTGTTACAATTGTGAGCACGTGATTTGTGCCCTAAGCAAATTATTCCTAAAAAATCCAAACAAAATAATTTTTTAATTTTTGTTGATATTTGTGGCATTTTTGTTAATTAGTAGCATAATAATTCATATTAAAAATACAAAAATATGCATTTGCATTTAGGATATAATTTCATATTTTTAGGATTAATTAGGGGTTAATTTGTTTTGGAACAAAACATGAAAATTACAAAAATAGTCCACTTTGCATTTTAATCATTTTAATTGTGAATTTGCCGTGAAATAGGTTTTAAATAATTTTAGAATTTAATTAGTTTA